>OY754970.1:27185090-27497590 GCA_963576475.1 Molanna angustata
ATACACTTCCTCAAAATAATTAGCAGATCAATGCGTAAATTGAAAATTATTTAATACATCAAAATAAAATGCAAAAAATGCACCGATCAAGCTATCAATTGTGAAGAATAAACTCATCCAAATACTTATCATATTGTATCATAATACATGAGTGTATTATTATAAAGGTTCATCGGGGTTTTGGATCCTGTATATGCAGATTCGGAAGGTCGGAACGTAATTGAATCTTCATATATTGACACTCTCAGTTATTCAAAAGGACCTAAATTAAATTCATTCAATAATTGAATTGATCAAATTACTTTCAGATACTTTGAATGAGAGGTAACAGGTTACATAATATAGAGTACAAATAAGTAAAATATTACTCACAATGTTATATACTTACTATATTTATGATAGAACTTTTCAGACATTTCAAGTTCACTAAATAATAAACAAACGAAATTAACTCTTAGGAGGAGAAATTTTCACTGAAGTGCGTCGCTTGTTCACACATCAGGAGCCAAAAAGATCGATGCTCGCTGTGGGACGCTAGGAGGAGCATGGATCCATTTGACAGGCGCTGTGCACCCACAATATCAAAGGATTAGGCTATGACGAGGTCCATATACTACCTATCAACCCTAATGTTTCTTCATTATTAATATTTAAAAAACCTTTATCGATTGTACATGTATTCATCAGTAGGTACATTTTTTTTTTATTTTTATTATTAATTTTTAGATAAATCTTAAATTTCCATAAAAAAATGTCAGTAGCTGATATAATTATAATTATTTACAATATTCTTTTAGAATTCCAGATTATTCAATATGGTGTTTACTTCAGGCACATTTATTTCTATTGCTACAATTCCGTCCTTTCAAAAGTATATGTGGGACATTATTTTTGTAGTAGGTATATTTAAATGTATCCAAATTTATTCTTCTTTTGTTTTTTGTGATGGCACAAGTTGACATTATGCCATATTTATAAAACATGGCGCGAAACGGTTAGTGCAGAAATATATGTACACATAAAGATATATCGACCAAGACAGGAAAATGTCAAAGGCCATGTATTTTTCCCGATACATAAAGTATTCATAAAATATATATTTGACTTATGAGATGGAATAATTATAATATTATTAATGTAGTCGGTATATATTATTTGCAATGGATCCTTTTATATCACAAAATAATATTGGTTTCATTAATCGAAATGGATTTGGAGATATGGTATGGTACGAATTTCATAAATAAAATAAGTAGGTACGTATACAACATCAAAACAGTATATGTACTCTTCTAAATTATTTTTGTATTTTTGTTTTTGAATTCATTATTTTTTGAGTAAATAATGTTTACTCAGAAATCAACAATTTTGTTTAAATATCCACTGTATTGTGTTGGTGAATAATTGGCTGAATGTTCTTGCGAATTTTTTCCTTTAACTTCTCCGCCATCACCTTTTCGGAGTGCTATTTAATAGTAAAGGTCCTCCTTATAATACCCTGCTAGGTCATATCTTTAATTCAAGGCATATCACAATGCAGAGATCTTTCAAAGCTTTCAAAGGGTAAGGTATTACATATCATGTGCACACTCGAAATTTGAATATTGAACTTCAAAAAAGAAAATACAACTCGACGACAGCTTTTACCAAATAAAATGTAAATTGAGTAATATCCTATTTCTTCATCGTAGTCCATCCCAGTTTCTTTGCCATATCCTATTTTTAACTCTTTAAACACTGAAAAAAAATGTGACAACTGAACTGGATAAAATATCACCAATTTCGTGTCCCAGACACGACTGATGTGAATTCAGAATAATTTAACTTGATATACTCTTTTAAATCAATATAAATCAAAGGGTAAATCAAATCATGTAGACACTACAAATTCATAAATTACGTGTTTAAAAAAAATATTAAAAATTAATTTGTTATATTTTTATAAACTTTATTGAGTTTGTACGAAAAACAACTCTGTTACGAGGAATTACCAATAATTGTTACATTTAAAAAAGGGGAAAAATAGATTCAAGATTATTATTGATTATAATAAATTTTTACTACTGTATTTTGTATTTTGAATAAATGTTAAAAAATGAGGTTTTGACGTAATTAATTATAAAGTATTTTATTTCTTGAGGGACAAAATTAGCTGCACTAAAGTTGAAAACGAACCACCCTGATATCTGACACCTGAGTCAAAGGACCCGGGTTCGACTTCCGATTGAGACACAGGTTTTAATTGTGCTTTCAGTCTAGATCGTAATCTGGATCGTATCTTAAGTCTCCAGAATGTGGCAACTTGTTTTTGGAGCGTGTTGAATTAATATTCGACATAGTTAGTTGCCCAAGAACCAATTACAAATTAAAAAAATAAATTAGAAATATGGTTTAATTTAGTAGTATAGTGTAAAAGGCTTTTCATGTTTAAATTGTAAACAATTTTTTACTGTGTAAGTGTCGTTTCGTTCAAGAGAATTTATTTTTCTTAATGAATCGACAAATAATTAATCTAGTCCCGTGTGAGAGAATTGTTTCAGTCAGGGGTTATAAAAATTAGAATTTTTTTTTCGTTTTTCCATATATCTCAAAAACTATAAAAGCTAGAACGCTGAAACTTTGTATAAACATAGACAAATATTATCACAAAATTATTTTTATAAAAATTTTCAGAGTTTCACAAACGTTTTTTTGTAAGAAAAACATTTTTTTATTATAAATTTGTGTATAACTACCAATAATTCCTTTTTTTTAATATATTGAAAAACACTGAAACACACCAACTAGATAATTTAATTTTCTATAAAAAATATGTTCATTATCGAATATTTTTATTATTGCATATGCGCAAACATTGGATTTTTTTCCCTGTCGGGAGTCAAAGGTATTTTTTAACAGATTTTTAATTATCTCAATAGAGACGAAGTTGGAATATTTACTGTAGGAGAACCGGGAAATCAAGGCACCTACAGGGCTTACGACCTGTCATCGGCTGGTTTACGTGATCACTTTATGCGCTTGCGCAACGTTCACCAATTATGCCTTTTTTAATGAGATCCCTATCAATTCAATTTTGAAAGTTCTATATATTGTAATACTGAAATTCTTTTCGCTTGAAAATAAGGAATTTTTACTACAGTCATCTATGTGTGAAATTATGAACAACATTCTTATTATTTTTTTATATTTATTTTTGTTGTAACGCCATCTATTGAGAGAATTGTTTTTTTTTTTTGTAAATAATGAGAGCAACAATTCTTATACCTGAGGTGACAAATGCATTTTTCGCATAGAAGTCACCCCTGAATTGCGCCAGACTTATAAGGTCATTTTTGTCTTATTTACCTACTTGTACCAATGTGTAAGTAATCGAATATTTTTATTATTGCATATGCGCAAACATTGGATGTTTTTCCCTGTCGGGAGTCAAAGGTATTTTTTAACAGATTTTTAATTATCTCAATAGAGACGAAGTTGGAATATTTACTGTAGGAGAACCGAGAAATCAAGGCACCTACAGGGCTTACGACCTGTCATCGGCTGGTTTACGTGATCACTTTATGCGCTTATTCTACAAAAAGTACACACATTATAGCAGTACATCTCAATTTTTTTTACGTAGTTTTTAAAAAGTGAATTTAGTAACGACATCGTTTCTTACAATTCATAAGAAACGATCTATACACAATTTCTACGGAGACTCTCAATAGTTTGATTCTTTATCTCCAAACATACATACTTGACATCAAGCTGTTTACATATTTGGGATAGTAAAAGGACTGACCTTCACAGTATCCTATTTTGACATACACGTTTTGTATAGAAAACAAAACTTTAATGGTTTATAGTTTGGTATGTATTCTTTAACTATTCATACTACCGCTGGTGGGGATATAAATATAATATAATAGGAATAAAATATTTTTTAAAGGCAAGACTTTTACAAAACATATCTTCCAGTGTCTCCATAAATAAAGGTGTGATATTATGATATGAAGTAAAAACATAGAATATTCACGAGAGATAAAAAAACACCAGTTCGTTTATACAGTATTGTGTCTACTTATATTTAAATATCATGGGATCTCTTTTCTCTATACAATATTATTAAAATGAATGTTAGCCATGAAATCTCAGTCATGAAATAGGATGCGGTCTATTGGGAATATGGAGGCTGAATTCTGCTAAAAATATTCTTCACAAATATTTACATACGAAGATAAGCGTTCATTATTTCCCAAAGCATCTCTGTTTTCACGGGAGATTTCAGAGAAAAGAAAAGAAACATTGTTTTTTTTGTATGTAGACGGAAATTGTAAGCTTTTGGCAGGCATAATGATCGGTACATTTTTTCAGTACAATACCTACACACAATAAAAGCTAAACTTGTATTAAAACCTTCAAGAAGAATCTAAATTTTTTAATGAGTATAATATATGATAATATATGATTTCTTTATACAAAAAATAAAAGCACATGTACGATTAGTTTTCGTTTTTTAATTTTTTATTCCCATTTTACATTTTATTTTATGTACTTTTCCTATAATAATTTAATAAATATAATAATACTTGTTGAATGATTCATATTTTCTTGAGAAATTATGTACAGAAATACCTGCCTATTATTTTTATTAATCATTCATTTCCTTTGGCAGGTAGCAGGCATCACAACGATCCAGATTAACGAGGAACGGCAACACGCCACACAGCCAATCTGGATCGCGATCATTGATTTTGATCACGGACGCGATCCAGATTGACTGTATAATATAGGCTGTCCAAGGAAATGAATAATTAATAAAAATGAATACGAGGGCATTTCTGTATATACATAATTTTCAAGAAAATAAAAATCAGTTACCTACTTCACAATTCAATAATTACAATGAATATACAACGTGGAATAAATTAAGCAAAGCATTGTACCTGCGTACAAATATATTTGAAGTATTTTTTTCATAAAATTGTTAAGTTGATTAACCATTAACCATTCTTCAATTTCAACGGAACAAGTACCTAAGTTTGTAGAAACAACGTAGTTTGTATTTCCCATAAAACATGATTGAAATATTCTTCCAATCCAAGCTCCAATAATTTATGTTTGTTTCAAACGAAACAAATAATATTGTATTGTTTGGTATTGGAAATACCACTAGATATACAAATCGAAGTTACCATTTTCGTCGAAATGGGTTATATAAACAAAATGAACAAGATTGTTTTTGTTACAGTTTATCTTATTATGAAGAGTGAACACCTTGTTTCGAGATCGTTGGATGTGATTGTACCCTTAGAGGTTATGCTGCTGGAGCAATGCTTCCTGTGAGAGGGAGTCGGAAACCGTTAACCGGAGAATCACATATGTTTTAAATTATTCTTTATTTTGTGTCCATGACTGAAACTTATACACAACCATGTTTAAAATATTTTTTTCAAACAATAAGTATTTTTTATAAATATGAATAGGTAAATAAATAATTAGTTTAAAATCTATTCACTAAAGAGATGGTATATAACGCTAAATCTAGTGACTGAAAACATGATATATTAAAACCGCCTAACCACAATGAAGTTACATGTTAGTAAGGGTAACTATCGCGTACGTTAAAAAGGGTTTATACGTGATTTAAATTATCGGAACCCCAAAAATTGTTGATTTTTGGATTTTAAAAACACACCTGACTTAAAATTAAAGACTTTATCTTTAAGCTCATAAAACGTTTATTTCTCTTCGACTCAGGTATATGAAGCAGTTTAATTTAATTTAATTGTTATTTTACATTACTTGTCGGGCAACAAACAGGTAATATTAATTTAACACGCAACCAATAACAAGTTGCCACATTCTGGAGACTGCAAACACAATTAAAAACTGTGTCTCCACCGGGAATCAAACCCGGGACCTTTGGATCAGCAGTCAGGTACCTAACCAACTAAGCCACAAAGGCCGACAATTTAAAAAAAATGCTGTCAAATACAATTAGTATGTTTATTAATTCATTTAGGGGAATTAATGCTGAATTTTATTTTAATTTTGTGACGAACTTTCACCAGAGAAATGTTGAATATGCTTATGGTT
The DNA here is from genome assembly GCA_963576475.1 of Molanna angustata. Taxonomy (NCBI): domain Eukaryota; kingdom Metazoa; phylum Arthropoda; class Insecta; order Trichoptera; family Molannidae; genus Molanna; species Molanna angustata. Next base: position 27,191,172 of record OY754970.1, read on the forward strand.
ATTTTTTAGAAACATACTGTTTAATATATCTGAGAGATTTGATTTCCATATATTTATGTTTATATGCTCTCTTTTAAATAACTGTATCGTTTTCGCTATCAAGGTTTCGTTTTTTGGCTTCAAGTGAGAATTTCTATGAAGCAATATAAATGTTAACTTAAACAAACTTAAACCACCTCCGTTTTGCAGATGACATAGTGCTTATAAGTGATGATCTGGAAGAACTTCATGTTATGATAAAAGAACTCCACGATGCTTCCCAAATGGTCGGCCTGGAAATAAATATCAACAAAACGAAAATCATGAGTCCATCATCTAACAGCACTAACACAATTGATAGTAAAATAATTGAAGATGTTGAAGAATATATATACCTTGGACACAAGATAAAATTAGGAAAGGATAACCAGACAGCAGAAATACCCAGAAGGATCGGACTAGGTTGGGCAGCCTTTGGAAAACTTAAACATGTCCTAAAAAACAGAGATATTCCCACATGTCTGAAAAGAAAAGTTTTTGAAACATGTATCCTGCCTGTGCTTACGTATGGTCTGGAAACTATCACGCTAACTGCGAGGACCATACATAAGCTAAAATGCACTCAGAGATCCATGGAAAGGCAAATGATAGGCGTAAGTCTAAGAGACAAAATTAGAAATGAAGAAATCAGACGCCAGACAAAAGTTGTTGATGTCATGGATCGAGTTGCAAAACTTAAATGGCAATGGGCAGGTCATGTTGCCAGACAGGGTACGGACAGATGGGCACCCAGAATTCTAAATTGGAGACCATGGGATATGAAAAGGGGAATAGGCCGGCCCCAGAAAAGGTGGGCCGATGATATTGTCCCTGTCGCTGGAAGCGGATGGGTTCGAAAAGCCCAGAAAAAAGACGAGTGGAAGCTATTAGAAGAGGCCTACATCCAGCAGTGGAGAGATGGCTGAGAAAGAAGAAGAAGAAGAATATAAATGTTCTTTGTTTATCTGTCTTATGGAATCTCTTTTGGTTAAATTTAAAGATATAACTTTGTATTAACCACGTTTTTTGGTTGAAACGATGCGACCGGTTTCGGAACTAACCGTTCCCTCAACAGGCTAACTTTCAACTTTAGTTGAAAGTTAGCCTGATGAGGGAACGGTTAGTTCCGAAACCGGTCGCATCGTTTCAACCAAAAAACGTGGTTAATACAAAGTTATATCTTTAAATTTAATTTGTTAAATATGAACCACAAAGTTAACATTCAAACATTTGAAAATATCTCTTTTGGTTGTTTAAAGCCTCTGATATTAGTATACTTTTACCTATGTTCCTAGTTCTATTTACTGGGAACGTATTATGCGAACAAGTAGTGTTATTGGATACTACGCTGGAACAGAGACTTGAATGGACTAAATATCCTTATGGAGTTCTAGCTGTTACCCCTGGATGGGTGGAAGAGTACATATGTTGTATTGATCTGATCAGATTTCTGAACATTTCCTATGGGAATGCACTAATTTCTCCTTGTCAACATTCCGACCAGAACACTACAACGATGTCCGATGGAATTTATTTGGAACCATTGGACATGTGGACTTTGCAGCCACGAAGAGCAACTTTAAGGCTTTCAAAACTTTTTCTCTAAAATAAGGTTCACTATTAACAAATATCGTGTTTTTATCTTTGTGATACATTTTAACAAAAATTAGCTATATTTTTATTTTTACACCACGTAAACAAAGCTAAAAATATAGTTTATAAGCTTCACTCTTATTTACTATATTATATTCACTTTCAGTGTACGGTGAGCCAACTATCCTTGTAATGAGCTCCTGTCTTTGGAACTTCAAATGCGAAGTTTTTGAGTTCTCCGGCCAATTTTTATGTTCTATGTGGTTCTTTCAGAGCACGGGTCGCAGAACGGGTCGTGGTGGGGGTAGAACAATCATATCCTTAAATAATGTTTAAAACCCTGTGGTTTTTTTTTAGTTTACTCCATTTTTTCTGATCCTGGGCGTTGATTTGGAAGATACCAGATAAAATAATATGCGAATTTTTCTTTTACCATTTTTTAACAGTCCCGTTTGTTCATTTTCTAATAATGCGTTGTTTTGCGCGTCGTTAGCTGTCTTTCTGCGTTTTTCTAATTTTTAGGGAATAGAGAAATCTGATATGAAAAAGGTAGAAGAATAGACTATTCAAAACAATATAAACCCAGTATCACGAAGTTTCACTATTATTCTTTGAGAATGGTGATAAAATGTTCTTTATTTACAGCTGAAAAATATGCTCACCTCGATGTGAAATGATTTTTAGTGAAATGAGCATTGCTTCCGAAAAAGTTTGATAAAATAGCTATTTCCTTGTTCTAGAAACATGAAGATCCAGCCTTTTAACTATCCTTATTTATTCTCTAAATTTGTTAAAAAAGGGGTGATTATAAAAGAAAATGTTGACGACAACTGCGAGAGAGAGTTCAGTTAGGTAAGCGTAGGTTGGATGTAAGGTTCATAACCCGCGCGAGTGAAGTTCAGACCGTAGTAGAAACTGCTATTCCACCATGAATTATATTATATGTAAACACGGGTTGAATAGTGAAGTGAACTGAAACATAACCTTGTCGCTCTCCAACTCTCTAAATTATATTAACGGAATAAAATGACACTCTATGTCGACTTCAGCAGTGAGCTATTCTTACGTAATGTTAACATTTACTATTAAAGACAACAATCTAACATCGGCTATATTGTAATTATATCTTTAATTATTTTATTTTATTTTTAAAAACAAAGGCGAAAACAAAAGTAACCTTACTCTTGAAACTCGAATCCGATCCCGATTTCAAATTTTCATTTAGAACTTACCTATCTGTCGCCTGCGTACATTCAAATGAACGACTATCACTATTAAAACATACCTACCTACCGCATTCATTCTCCGTTACAAAGGTAGGTTCTTAGAGTAGCGTCTAGCCCCTGAGTTTCTTTTCTGCATTCTTAGGTTAGGTTTAAGTTTGTGTATAATAATAATAGCGACTCGCGTGAGCGAGTTGCTTTATAAATTGAATTATAAATTATTATAAATTAAATATATAACATTCTTTTAATTTTTCGCATTTAATATAAAATTTCACAGCTCATTTGACTTAATACTACGAGATCTCAACCAATCAGAGAGCCAACCGGAAACAGAATGCAAACGGGTAGATTCGGATTGTAGACTCTAGTGGTTCTTAGCGAGTCGGATCGTATTGGGATCGGGTTTGCAGTGGAGAGTAAGGCCGCAGGTCCTAATAGTTTTCACACGAACATACAATAATTTTATATAACAAAATAAAAACCATTTCGGTAACTTTCAAATGAAAATTAATTAGTAACACTAATAAAATATTTGTTTTCATTCTTTCCAAAATTGGGAGACGTGTGATCAAACTGATAAGTCAAAAAAATGTGCTGCTTTCAAAAATCTATTTTACCTAACATGTACCTTGTACTTTTTTGGATACATTGAGTATCATCGAAAAAGGTTCATCATTAACAAATATAGATACACCTTTATTTGTTAAATGTCGTTTTTTAAACCTAGTTTTTTATTTATTTACCATCTCCACCCACCATGTGTATGTGGCGAATTTATTAGTAAATGGTCCTTTCTTCTGGCGTTTACAGACCAGAGAAGGAAGATTTGTGTCAGAAATAATTTGGAAATTCTCTTTTGCTGGAAACCGAACATAGGATACCGGTAGAGATGCCAGACGTCTTACCATTATGCCTACCGCGGGGGTCGAATTAACCATGCATAAAAATATTCATCATCATCACTGACGCCACAGTCTGTCATTCGTCCTTTTTAGTCATATGTATATTAGGTACTATGTCTCAAATGAATTGATATTGATAAATAAAATTTTCAGAAAAATAATTTTATTAAACTTAATTAAGCCCATTATTGTCAATTGATAGATGGAGAGGCTATAGAGAGAATATATGGTGCAGATATATTTGTCTTTATTATATGAATAGGAGTTGGACTGTTGAACATTTATATGTTCAAAAATAACAATTGTTAGATGGGTGGAGAAAAAACAAGAATTGTTAGTAACAATTGTTAGATGGAGTTCGAATCCAGCCACGACCGATCTCGTTCACCTATAGTACAAGCATTTATACTTAGTTAAGGTAATATATGAGGATGTACTGTTATAAGGACATATTCATTCTTTAAAAAGTCGTAAAATGATTTTATTTTATTTTATTTATTAAGGAATACAAACAGTTACAGAATATAAATGTGTATAACTAATAGCAGTATGTTAAGTCGACGTTTATCTGCAACCTTACAGTATTCACGATTTAGTTTGCAGAGTAACACAATAACAAATAATAGGCCGTAAATAATAAAAACAAGCAAAGAATTAATAAAGAAATAACATTAATGAAATGAAGCAGTTAAGAAATTGATTATACAAAAACATAAAGGGGCAAAAAAAAAAACAATTATTATACAAAACATAAAAATAGTTAAAATATTGAAATAAAAAATTAAGAAGCCATAATTCAAAAGTACAAGTGGTGTTATGAGTATGTGTATTATGTCATCGCGTGTTGTGGTGATGATTTTTGAATATGTCGAATTTCATGTTTGAATGCTTCGTATGATTTGGAGAAGATATTCACACCATCCTAAGTTTGATGTTATATATTTGTTGGATGTCTGTTTTGATGATATATGTAATATGTTTGCCTAACTATACGTATGTATAGTTAGGCAAACATATTACATATTTTTAAAGCATCCATAGATTTATACCTTTACGTATTTTCATCCATGTATCACGTAATCCAACACAAGGGAATATAACGTATAATAACAAGAAAATTGTAGTAATATGTACTTGTATGGACGTCATTTTTGTTTCATACTACAATTACAAGCAAAATCCTGATGAAATAGTTTGTAAGAAATTTGGTTTCGTAATTAAGAAAGATGATTATTGCGGTACTATAAAACATACTCTACAATTGACATACACTCAGTTAATTAATTATAAAATTTTTAGTTTACTTCTTCACTTACGCCCATATTTTGTTTCTACACTGCAATATACAAATTAGCATGTCTGAACATAGTGTTTCTACACTGCAATATACAATTTAGCATGTCTTTACAAAGTGTATCATCTTCATATTATTGTTGATCAACGATATGTCAAATTCATATTTTAATTCTTACATACTAAAATATATATTAGTTTCATTTCTAATTTATGCCCAAATTTTGTGAATACTAAAATGTTAAAATATCTGAATTCGTAAAAATTAGTACAAATATTAATAAATTGAGATAAGTCCAAAATATATTCAATTCAATTAGGTGTAAACGAAAAGAGATGTAATTTTTTAAACATATTTTCATTAATATATATATTTTTATAATGCGTCTTGGTACCAGAGGTACCGTTAACATTATAATATAATAGGTAAAGCTTCCATCCTTATAATTAAATTTCATTTCGTAAACGAAACTTTTGGAAATTTTATCTTAATTTCCGAATCGTTAGGCTCGTCTTTTCGTTAATTTTGAAAATTCGAGAAGAGATAAGAGTCCTCTGGGAGCGAATCAATGAACAAAGTTTTCGCAAATTGATGACTTACTTAAAATGTAACGTTGACTAATGATAATATATATTTTTTATAAAGAAGTTTCACAGTCCAATAGTTACCTACAGGTATACAAATTATTCACTGAGCAAACTTTATAATTGGAAATTAAATTTTAGAGGTGCAAACATTATTATATATACCTAAACAATATATCCATTTACAAGTGTAAGTAATTCATACTGTAACGATTGGTCCCTGATAGGGTTGGCAGTGAGAATCATATAATACCTACTATCCTGGAAAATATTCACCCCCTCTCACATTATTTTTTTACTATACGATTGTTATATGAAGATAATCTTAGTTTTTGTAGCAATTCTTTGCACACAGGAACGATTTTTTTGCTGAAAAGGTAATGTTATCCAATGAACAAATTTCCTATTTCAATAATGTTATTTTTTATTATTACAGCATTTATACATCCAGATACAATATAATACAAATAAAGATACCGAAAAACGCTTAAACCTAGATGAGACCGTGAAACTACTTCACTAAGTTAAGAACCTGTTTTGAAGCAAATTATGATTTTTCATAATATAATTTGTATGATTTTAGTGCATGTGTGTGTCTGTTATTGTATGTTTTATAAGTAATTTATTAATTAAAATTTTGTCTGTATTTTGTATCCATGTTTACGTACTTACGTTTTTTGCTTTTTTATCAACTCCAATGGAATCAAATATTGAATGCTTAATTAAAATTCATAAGTACTTGGATATGTAGACTAAATCAATGCAAATATTTTTAAAAAAATCACGGAGTTTTGTATTACTGTAGTCGCGTCAATATAATTATCTTAATAAATTAATTCATTATTAATTACTATACATATTAATTAAATAAATATTTTAAGTTAAAAAATGATTATATTATTCTTGATATTTGATTTTATGTAATAATGATTTAAATAATAATATTTATTGAATAAGTTTAACATAATTTTGAATTGGACATCTAGCAACTATATAAATATTTTTTAACAGATTTTTAATTATCTCAATAGAGACGAAGTTGGAATATTTATTTTAGGAGAACCGGGAAATCAAGGCACCTACAGGGCTTACGACCTGTCATCGGCTGGTTTACGTGATCACTTTATGCGCTTGCGCAACGTTCACCAATTATGCCTTTTAATGAGATCCCTATCAATTCAATTTTGAAAGTTCTATATATTGTAATACTGAAATTCTTTTCGCTTGAAAATAAGGAATTTTTACTACAGCCATCTATGGGTGAAATTATGAACAACAATCTTATTATTTTTATTTATTTTGTTGGAACGCCATCTATTGAGAGAATTGGTTTTTTGTAAATAATGAAAGCTACAATTCTTATATCTGAGGTGACAATGCATTTTTCGCATAGAAGTCACCCCTGAATTGCGCCAGACTTATAAGGTCATTTTTGTCTTATTTACCTATGTACTTGTACCAATGTGTAAGTAATCGAATATTTTTATTATTGCATATGCGCAAACATTGGATTTTTTTCCCCTGTCGGGGACTCCCGACAGGGAAAAAAATCCAATGTTTGCGCATATGCAATAATAAAAATATTCGACTATATAAATAATTATTTTGCTAGTCAATTTACCTAAAAATTGCACAAATTCATTTATTTAAGGGACAAATAGGTAGGTATACTCATAAAATAAACAGAATGAAATGAAAAAATACAGACTAATAACTTTTGGCCTCAATTGATGCACATTAAGCAATCATAGATGTATGTATCCACAATACAATAAAAAATAAATATAAATATACTTAAAATTACTACATATTCATATATTTGCACATTTCCCCGTGACGGGAAAGGAAGGGAAGGAAAAAGGAAGGGAGAAGGACTTAATTTGTTACTGCTGTAAATAGAACAGAATCTGCTAGATAAAAACAAATACCAAAATAAGTACCTACCTACACAAATTATTTTTTTAAGAATACACAGGTTTACGCCACTATGCATCAATATAAAGAACTCTTGTAGCAATCATGACTAGCAGTGAATACATCAGAATGTGGGATACGGCCCGAGAAATTGACATTACAGTATTGACATGTCCTTTTGATAAATTCGTTTTGATATGAATTGGTGTTGCTTCGAGAAACGTAGAACAAGTTGGTTGGATCTGCCATTTCGCAACGGCGCATGGAAATTAGTTTTATTTAGTATATCTGGCCAATCAATTTTTGAGTTAATAATTTTGAAAAGTAACAGATTATTCTCCTTGGTTATTCGGAAGTGTTTCTCAATTTCATCATATCACTAACAAATATCTTTATTTGGAGCATTAACAAATTTTTTTATCATCTGTTATACGAACATGAAAACAAATAAATTAGTTAGAAAAATGGGTATATAATCATTTTCAGCGTGGCATCCTCGGTGTCTCGGGTATTTCCAAGGGTATTTTTTTAAGAAAAACTTACAAAACTAACTAACTCGATAATTTATTCTGAGAAGTGCATCAGCGAATTGTAAGTAATTACTTCTACACGAGTATTATAGTTTGCCGACAAACAAACTGCTCTCTTCTTACAAAGAATTATCATTCTTCTAATGAGATGGAAATATATGTACTGCGCATTATGCACTTGTCGGGTCTTCAACAAGTTTCCTCGAACTACTTACATAGATTAACTAAATAAACTGTTATTTCTACAAAGTTTACAAAAAATTATATTAAATAATTGAATACCAACTGTATGCACTTTTCGGTACAGTAGCGTATCTTTATATCTTTTATCTTTATGTATATAATTCTTCTGTACGTGTGTATGTCACTGAACTCTTCCTAAACGGCTAAACCGATTTTGATGAATTTTTTTTTGTGTGTGTTCGTGTGAGTCCCTGAATGGTTTAGATTCACAAAGTGGAATTTTACACATTAATATAATAAAAGGAAAATAAAAAACATGATTTTTTATAACTACAAATTATAATAGGTGTCGCTAATGACGAATTAGCAATGTTTAGTTTTTTCCATCTTACATCACTAAGAAATCTGACCATAATGCTGTATTGCAATTATATACGAAATGACAATCAATCTAACCTGTGTTTAGCGGCTCATCAAACAAGAAAATGTAAGTTTGCTCAGTGAATAATAACATCCATATGATTCAAATATAATGTTATATATATTTTTTGTTCCACAAATAGTTCGGGCAGGACAACATCTGTCGGGTCCGCTAGTAATTACATAAAATACGAAATAGCCTACCAGTAATATCTTTTTGATAACAGCGTTTGCTGAGGAACATATTACTAATATGCGTCAGTTCAATTACATCTGAGAGATTTTTTATATTTAATTTTCATAGATGTGATTGAAATTTGATACTTTGTGAAATAAACTTTACTTAATTCAGATATTAATGTATTTATCAATACTCCTCGAGCTATTTCATTCATAATGTATTTCACTCAACTTAAAATAAACGATAATTTGGTAAAACAAGTCAAAGGATATTCACAAGATTTGTTTTATCTTTCAACAATTCTAATTATAAACTTAAATATTTTAATAAAGCATCTTCCTTGTTTTTATCAAAACTATAATAAAAGTTAAAGATCACATGTGATAAACGTCACTTAATATATTGAATATCTATATATTGGTTTAAAGTAATATTCCCTAAAGAATTTATCAAATTAATTTATATATAACCTACTCTTTTAAAGATAAGGGGATTTTCTTTTGATCTTTTCAAACGATTTTTGCTTTATTGGGTACATTAAAATGATTTGGTACAGATTGTCTCCAATTATATGAAAGTATCAATTTATCTCCGTAGAGACATAATCGTAGATACATAATCTTCAAAAAGCGACATCAAAAGATTTAATATTATGTATGATCCTAACCTTACTACTACTTAATCATATTTCAGAATACTACAATGAAAATAACATAACGATCTTATTGCGATTTGTGTCTTTAATGTGAACAAATCCAGCGCTTGTACAACTGACATTTATATTTAAGAACAAAATAATACTAAAGAAACGCATTATTATATAATTCAATATCGATCGATTGAATTTAAAATGTGAGACTGTGAGGCACCGGCTTAGAATAGTGCTTCCACTCTTTTCTATTATTGTTTTCGAGTGTCCCGTAAGAGCCGGGTAATCGAAAATACCACAGGCAACTATAACATCTCACATTGTTCAGCAATGAGGTTCACCACCCATTCTGAATATAGTGCCTTTTTAGGTGAGACGAGACTGGTGTGTGGGTATACACAGATATGTTGTGCTCCCTTTTATAAGGCAATGCACACCCGTACACCTTTCGCTGGTTACCCCACATTGTGGGATATGCCGTGATGGTATGTATGTATGTATGTGTATGTATGTATGAATTTAAAATGTAGGATTTGAGATTATATATTATAATAAAATAACTTATTGTCGGGCTTCATGGCTCAGTTGGTTAGGTATCTGACTCCTGATCATTTCATATCAGTATGCGGAACGGTGTACAAATAAAGACGATCGAACATCATAACATAGAAACCTATAACATCCTTCATGGCTCAGTTGGTTAGGTATCTGACTCCTGATCATTTCATATCAGTATGCAGAACGGTGTACAAATAAAGACGATCGAACATCATAACATAGAAACCTATAACATCCTTCATGGCTCAGTTGGTTAGGTATCTGACTCCTGATCATTTCATATCAGTATGCGGAACGGTGTACAAATAAAGACGATCGAACATCATAACATAGAAACCTATAACATCCTTCATGGCTCAGTTTGTTAGGTATCTGACTCCTGATCATTTCATATCAGTATACGGAACGGTGTACAAATCAAGACGAAATAACATCATACATAGAAACATATAACATCCTTCATGGCTCAGTTGGTTAGGTATCTGACTCCTGATCATTTCAAAACTGTATAGGGAACGGTGTACAAATCAACACGAACGAACATCATACATAGAAACATATAACATCCTTCATGGCTCAGTTGGTTAGGTATCTGACTCCTGATCATCTCATATCAGTATACGGAACGGTGTACAAATCAAGACGAAATAACATCATACATAGAAACATATAACATCCTTCATGGCTCAGTTGGTTAGGTATCTGACTCCTGATCATTTCATATCAGTATACGGAACGGTGTACAAATCAAGACGAAATAACATCATACATAGAAACATATAACATCCTTCATGGCTCAGTTGGTTAGGTATCTGACTCCTGATCATTTCAAAACTGTATAGGGAACGGTGTACAAATCAACACGAACGAACATCATACATAGAAACATATAACATCCTTCATGGCTCAGTTGGTTAGGTATCTGACTCCTGATCATCTCATATCAGTATACGGAACGGTGTACAAATCAAGACGAAATAACATCATACATAGAAACATATAACATCCTTCATGGCTCAGTTGGTTAGGTATCTGACTCCTGATCATTTCAAAACTGTATAGGGAACGGTGTACAAATCAACACGAACGAACATCATACATAGAAACATATAACATCCTTCATGGCTCAGTTGGTTAGGTATCTGACTCCTGATCATCTCATATCAGTATACGGAACGGTGTACAAATCAAGACGAAATAACATCATACATAGAAACATATAACATCCTTCATGGCTCAGTTGGTTAGGTATCTGACTCCTGATCATTTCAAAACTGTATAGGGAACGGTGTACAAATCAACACGAACGAACATCATACATAGAAACATATAACATCCTTCATGGCTCAGTTGGTTAGGTATCTGACTCCTGATCATCTCATATCAGTATACGGAACGGTGTACAAATCAAGACGATCGAACATCATAACATAGAAACATATAACATCCTACATGGCTCAGTTGGTTAGGTATCTGACTCCTGATCATTTCATATCAGTATACGGAACGGTGTACAAATCAAGACGAAATAACATCATACATAGAAACATATAACATCCTTCATGGCTCAGTTGGTTAGGTATCTGACTCCTGATCATTTCAAAACTGTATAGGGAACGGTGTACAAATCAACACGAACGAACATCATACATAGAAACATATAACATCCTTCATGGCTCAGTTGGTTAGGTATCTGACTCCTGATCATCTCATATCAGTATACGGAACGGTGTACAAATCAAGACGAAATAACATCATACATAGAAACATATAACATCCTTCATGGCTCAGTTGGTTAGGTATCTGACTCCTGATCATTTCATATCAGTATACGGAACGGTGTACAAATCAAGACGAAATAACATCATACATAGAAACATATAACATCCTTCATGGCTCAGTTGGTTAGGTATCTGACTCCTGATCATTTCAAAACTGTATAGGGAACGGTGTACAAATCAACACGAACGAACATCATACATAGAAACATATAACATCCTTCATGGCTCAGTTGGTTAGGTATCTGACTCCTGATCATCTCATATCAGTATACGGAACGGTGTACAAATCAAGACGATCGAACATCATAACATAGAAACATATAACATCCTACATGGCTCAGTTGGTTAGGTATCTGACTCCTGATCATTTCATATCAGTACAGGAAACGGTGTACAAATGAAGACGAACGAACATCATAACATAGAAACATATAACATCCTACATGGCTCAGTTGGTTAGGTATCTGACTCCTGATCATTTCATATCAGTACAGGAAACGGTGTACAAATGAAGACGAACGAACATCATAACATAGAAACATATAACATCTTTCATGGCTCAGTTGGTTAGGTATCTGACTCCTGATCATTTCAAAACTGTATAGGGAACGGTGTACAAATCAACACGAACGAACATCATAACATAGAAACATATAACATCCTTCATGGCTCAGTTGGTTAGGTATCTGACTCCTGATCATTTCAAATATGTACATATATTGAACAGTGTACAAATCAAGACGAACGAACATCATAACATAGAAACATATAATATCCTACATGGCTCAGTTGGTTAGGTATCTGACTCATGATCATTTCATATCAGTACAGGGAACGGTGTACAAATCAAGGCGAACGGACATCATAACATAGAAACATATAACATCCTTCATCCTTTGTAGATATCTGACTCCTTAGCGAAAGGTTTCGGGTTCGATTCCCGGCGGAGACACAGTTCTTTATTGTGTTTTCAGTATGGATCTGTAAGACGATTAATATCGTAAGTCTCCAGAATGTGGCAACTTGTTATTGGGTGCGTAATAAATTAATATTTGACATAGTACCTGTTAGTTGCCCGAGAAGTAATGTATTAATTCCCTCTTTCTAAGTACATTGGCCTGTTGTAATCTTGCATTAATTTCCCTCTTGAGACTAGGATTGCCAAGATAGAGATGGTACGACGACATAAGGAGAGATGCAGCGCAGCTACTGCAAGTCTACCTGGGGGTGGCAGCGGAAGAAAAAAGTAGGTAGTTTGAAGCAGAAGTTGAAAGAGGCCATAGGGTCGATTTGGGCCCAAGCACCATCGAAAAAGAAGAAAATAATTCGATAACTTCTTCATTCTCTCTTCCTAGGTATGTGTGTCCTATTATAATCCTGAATTGATTTGACTCGAGACTAGGATTGCCAGCTGTCCTTCTATCTCGTGGGAGGATGACCTGGAAATCTGCTTTACTGGGGGTATTTATCCCTAGCCACTTATCCGGTTCTTGAGTTTGCCATTCTAGACACCATATATTATATAAAATAACTGACAATATATTACACTTTCCTATTAGATTTTAAAAATACCACCGCGAATTGAACCTGAACCCATTTACTTTTGATTAAGAAATCTCTCTATGGGAACTGGAAATTATTCAAAACCATTTCATGAATGTATATATTAATACGTGGAATTCCTTTTAAAGTAAACTTTGCGCACGGAGGAGTTTTAGATTTGGCATACTTCATGTTTATATGAAGAAGGAACGTAGAAAGCTAAAATTTATACATAATATTATGTGCATAGAATTGTAATAGTATAGAATACTATTTAGCCTGCAGTAAATGAGACTGCTTTATGTTGACTAATTTGGTCAACATTTTGCTACGAGCATTCAGTAATCATTTGGCCGTCTGCGTGATACGTTCCCCAAGTAGGGTATTTTTTAACTGCTTGCAAAATTATTTAAGGAATAGTTAGCAAAATAGCAAAATTACTTGCTAAATTATAGCAGAGTCATACATATATTGACACGAGCCGGCCATTAAAACGGCTTCACTTCTTCAGCGAGGTATTGTATGGGAATGAGTATTCTACTATGATTTAAATAAAAAAAAGATTCTCGTCAAACCATTGATTGTTTTCCTTAGAACGCGAAGAAGCTTAACTTTAATACCTATAACCGCGTAGTATAAGCTTCTGTGACCTTAAATTATTATACAAATAACCGAGGTAGTCACACTGAAGTAGTCATATTTACGTATCCCCTCTTTCATGATCGTTGTTTACGTTTATAATGTCAATGTGGTACCTACGACGCAATTGTTTTATTTCAAATTTCAGAACATGTTAAAGAAAAATACATATCTGAATACATACTTTGATACAATATAAATGGTACTTAAAAAATTGGGTGTATCTACATTGCAATATGTGAAAATAAAACTTTGTTCCCATGATGATGTTTGTTATTTGGATGCGAACGAGGAGCATTTCAACAAACTCGAGTGCCTCCATAATGTTTGTATCCGTTTCATCTTTGGGCTTATAACATTAGATCACATTTTCTCGTACCGTAATCTTCTCCATTGGTCTAAGATACGACAACGGCGAAATATGCATATTATGTCACTTCTATGAAATACGCTCTTTTTCACCGTTCACCGCACCTTAAAACCAAATTCACCTATTTTTATTAATCACGGCTTCTATCTGCTGAACGAATTACATTTACTATCACAATTCTCAACGCTGATTTTTTTAGAATAATTTGAGTCCTGATATAACTTCGTCAAACTCGATTTCCATTTTCAAGAAAAGACCACTTATCCCTTTGCTACGTAATAATTACTAATTTTTTTTTACACAATGTGTTAAGATTTCTTCTCTATATTGTTAATGTATTTATTTCTTCTCTTTCAAATTATTGTAAATTGATTCATTGTTATTGTTACTTCCTCTGTCATCATAGTTCTATTTGTTTTGTTTTTAAATACTTTTTTCTACCAAGCTTTTATAATATTGTAATATTTCACGAGTAAATTCATAATTGGAATGTATTTATATTTAAAAGATTATGTAAATAATGTTATGTAATACATTCTGTGAATTTGCCAACAATTAAAAATAAAAAAAATAAATAAAATAAATAAAAATAAAGAAGGAATATTTATCCCCAAATACCTGATTTCGATTTCCTCTTCTTGTTCTTTCCCAATCCTTTTTTTTGCGATGTGTTATGTATATTTTCTTTGTTCTTTTTTAGATTTCATTTTTTGTTGACGTACACATTGTCATGTTATTTTATTGAATAGCATGACTTACCTCCTCTCAGAGGAAAATTGAAAAAAGGATAATCCATTTTGGAATAAAATGTTAAAAATCATCGAGGTAAAATTATGCTAATAGGCAGAGTTTTTTTTTGTCTGCGGGCAACCCCGTTAGATAATCACCGAGCGGAAACACCAGATTGCATCCCTTTTGCCGATTTTTTTTTAACGTGAGGTGACGCGAAAAAGTCAAAAAAATGGATGTCACTTAAATGGACAAAGAAAGCACTGTAGCGCTTAAAATATTATAAAATAACCATAAAACAGGACTAGTGGGAAAATGGGGTTAACGAGTTCCCCAAAAATTCCTTCCCACTAGTTTTTTTTATATATTTAGTATATAATGTGATCAAAAGTATTATGCAGACTAAAATTAACAAATATCATTTCACCGATTATCAATAATTTTGAAGACAAGTGGTTGTTTTTTTTGGAAACAGCGAAATATTATACGAAATTGAATCAAGATGGCGATGAGCCGTGTAACATCAAAATACAGACATTTTCTGTGAACTACGATGGCGGATATTCAAATCTTGTTTAACTTCGTGCAGTTTTAAAAATAGAACCTTCGAATTTAGTGTCTTTCAATATGAACAGTTTTTTTTTATAATTTTGTAAAATGTAAATTAGCGGCAACCATTTTTCTTGCATTAGTGAAATTTTGTATGTATTAACACAAGTATGTAAATTTGGCCAAATATTTAATATGATAACTTTTGATTATAAATAATGTTTTGTTGGGTCATAATTACATTAAGATAGATTTTTCTTAAAGGGCTAATTTTGGGTATTGTAAAATGTAATAGAAATAAAAATGTATATGAGGTTGTAATAATATAATTGTATAAAATGGATAATTTTTTTTATATCAAAACAAAATTGACTGATTAAGCAAAATGAAATATAAATTGTTATTATAATTCAGGTTTTGTATTTATCTCTCCTCCTTTTGACCTTCTAATGGTCTGACAAGAAATGATCGAGTATTGATAATCATAAATTATATTTATTTTGGTATAATGGGAGTCTTTTTGATAGACTTCCCTTAAAAAAATTTCTTTGAATTGGAGTTAAATTCCCTTAGGGCAGGTTGCGACCCCGAGAGTTCCATTTTTGATAGTTTCATGTGCAAACGGCTGGCTGGCCGGTGGTGCGGGTGCGAGTCCGGGTGGGGCGAGGCCCTAGGCCTCTTCCACCATGACTTTAACCCTCACAACATATTATATTTATGTCAATGTTATCTGGTTGAATGGAGGAAATTGCCTACTGGCAATAAGCCCAGTGTGCATTATATTTGTTTATATTATGTACAAAAAGTTAAATAAATAAATGAATACATGGACTGCGCATATATTAAAATGTATCTACCTAATTTTCAACGAAATCTAAAGTAATAAAGCAATCAAAATGTTAGTGTCTGTGTGTGTGTGTGTGTGTGTGTGTGTTGTCTCACGCCTTCTGAAAAACCAAGAGCATCTAAAAATCTAATTTATGTGCGAACATGTACCAGTATACCTGATGCAGTGTCACGCTAAAAATAATGCGATAAAAATGCTGAATTTTAAAAATATTTCAATAATTATTTTTTTCATACAAAATTTTCCAAGTCATATCTGTCAAAAAAGTGTACATTTTGCACGCAAATATCTGTTAGTTTAAAAGTTAGAAGTACGTATTTACACGAAAAAAATTTACTTTCAAGTATAACTTAGCGTTTAAGTGAAAAACATGGTGAATATTTTGTATAATTACAATGTTTAACTTATTTTTAAAGTAAGCGTTTTGTACATAAACGCCGCCATTTTAATATCTTTTCATACAATATTTCATTTTCCTACCGAATGAATATGTTCTTGAAAATAATAAACCTTTGAAATAAATGTAATTATGAAATAATAAAATGAAACACAAGACATTACAGCGAGTTTTAAGACATATATTGTAAAAATGTGTTTATTATTAGTAAAGATATAGGCATAATCAAATTGCATAATTTGTATATAATATTTTATTTTTCTGACAATTTTCATTTTTATGGCATCGAACAAACCAATGTAGGTACCTACATATTCAAAAAAGTCTCAAACCATTTGATATTTTTAACGTATTGGAATGGTTACTTTGGTAACGGAAAGATTCTGATATTCAAATAAAATTAGTTATGAATCGAATTTATTTAGAACATTGTTGTAGGTATGTACCTACCTATTACTATTTACTTACAAATCAACAATATATTGATTTTCTATCGGAAAATTATTTTATTTGTTTATTTATGCATGTATGCGATGTACTCCTAAACCGTTTGTCCGATTAAAATGAAACTTTGGTGAATTGTCGAGCGTATGCCCGGGATGGTTTCTGGATTTAAACTTTTTTCTTATTCTTCTTCTTCTTCGTGTATTTGGTCATTTTACCTATGAAGGGGGAATATCCTGGGAAAAGAAGGTCCGACTGTCCCTTCATCTCTTCGCAGGTCTTCCAGGACGGTTTGTGGATTTAAACTTTTTTCTTCTTCTTCATCGTGTATTTGGTCTTTTTACCTATGAAGGTGGACTATTCTGGGAGAAGTAGGTCCAATTTTCCTTCTATCTCTTCGCAGGTTTCTAGATGTAATTTTTTTCTTCTTCTTCTTCATGGTGTATTTGGTCATTTTACATATGAAGTTGGAGTATTCTGGGAGAAGAAGGTCCAACTGTCCTTCCATCTCTTCACAGGTCTTCCAGGACGGGTTCTGCATATAAACTTTTTTCTTCTTTTTCTTCGTCGTGTATTTGGTCATCTAACCTATGAAGATGAACTATCCTGGGAGAAGAAGGTCCAATTTTCCTTCCATATCTTCGCAGGTATCTGGATTTAAACTTTTTTCTTCTTATTCTTCGTGTATTTAGTCATTTTACCTTTGAAGGTGGAGTATCCTGGGAAAAGAAGGTCCTTTCATCTCTTCGCGGTTCTTCCAGGATGGTTTCTGGATTTAAACATTTCTTAAGCGACTGAAGGGACGGGATGTAATGAAGGTAAGGGATGCACTAAAGGACCTGAAGGGATGGGAGGTATAAAAGGGCCTGAAGGGACGGGAGGTACTTAAGGGCCTGATTTGAAGGGACGTAATGATGGATTGAAGGGACGGGAGGTACTGAAGGGTCTGAAGCGACGGTTCATGGAGTCTAATTCTTTTTCTTCTTAATTTTATGTAGACTTTACAGTTTTTACACAAACTATTTCCTTTAGTCTTTTTCTTCGTTTTCTTTGGTGAATTTTATACAAAACTATTTCCTATAGATTAATCTTCTTTTTTTTATGAAGACCTTTTAGTCAGTTTTTATACAATCTATTTCCAATAGTCTAATTCTTCTATTTTGTGTATGTTTTCTTATTTTATGTAGACCATTGGGATAGTTTTTTATACAAACTATTTCTTATAGTCTTATACTTATTCTTCTCTTTTTTATTTAGACTTTTGGGTTAGTTTTAAGCCTAATAGTCTATTGTGCAGAAATATTATTAACGATATGCACACTTGATGAAAATACATTATGTAAAAACGAATGGGATGTGGGATGTGACGATGTAACCTGCACTAGAATCTTTTCAATACTTTTGTTTAATCAAATTTAAACCATTTATATCATCCTATTTTGAATAATTTTCAACACCTTCATATTTGATTTCGTTGACGATATTTAAAGAATGGGGGTTGTGGCCATAACTGAACTCTTCACAACGTTTATATTCAAATTAAAAACTATTTACTATTGTTTAAGTCTTCTTCTTCTTCGTTAATGTAGACTTTTGTGTCAATTTTAAGTCTATCAGTCTAATTGTGCAAAAATATAATGCACACTTGATGAAAAAATATAAAAACGAATGGGATGTGACCAACGCTAGATCTTTTCGGTACATGATTTAATCAAATTTTAACCACATTCCAACATCCAAAATTACTAAATTTTCAATAGGTACATATTACAATTTGTTTTCGATGATAATATTTAAAAATGGGGGTTGTGGCCAAACCAATCTCTTTACAACGTTTATAAACAGTCATATATTAAAAACCATTTCGCATAGTCCATGCGTGCAGAAATTGTATATTATACTTCATTCACACTTTATAGCAATATATAAAAAAGAATGGGTTGTGGCCATCACTTGAACATTTTACAATGCTTAAACTCAATCAAATTTCAAACCACTTTTCATAGTCCGATATTGCAAAATAATTGGGTGACAATATTATAAAAAAACAATTGCATTAAGACCGGTAATGGCTGACCCAATTATTTCGAGGCAAGCAAAGCTCGCGGTACACAATGGTATCGTCGCACCGACTCTAATGTATGCTAGTGAGACATGGACATGGCAGAAGACGCATGAAAGTAGAATTAACGCGGTTGAAATGAGGTCACTAAGACGAATGTGTGGTAAAACGATGTATGATAGAATAAGAAATGAGGATATTAGACGAGAATGTATGATTGAAAGAAATATCGTAAGTAAGATGAAAATAAATGCCCTAAGGTGGTTCGGCCACATAGAAAGAATGAGTGATGACCGTCTGACAAAAAAAGTATACAAGGCTGATAAAAGAGGAATGAAAAGTAGAGGTCGGCCAAGAAAGAGTTGGCACGATCACATAAATGGGATTTTGAAAGATGGAGATGTTAGAAGTAAGAATAATAGAAGAGCGTGTATGAGACGATGTATGGACGTGAATGAAGCGAGGAATGTATGTCAAGAGAGAGGAGTCTGGCGTTCGGTTCTCTCTGCCTACCCCAAATAGGGAAATGGCGTGATGGTATGGCTTATTTCTTCACAATTTTACATTCTTGGCCAACGGCGGGACATAAAAGCTAGTTAATAATAGTATTATAATAACGTTCTCTAATAATCTATTCTTGTAATATGTAGAAATGCTTTATTTACGAAACCAGATGTTTAAATATTATAAGGGTGATTATTTTCCATTTGTATTGAATATTCAGTATCCTAAGGGTATATTATGGAAAGCACAAATGGAATACTACATGCATAGTATTACGTGTTACACTGAAATGTTTCCGGGTGTTCAAATAAACGCCTACATAAATTTTGGGAATACGAAACATATATTTGTTCAACAAAGAATAATTTTCTAGATATTTAACTTAGTAATTATTAAGCAGTCTTTGATGTAAAATGATTCAAACGTATAAATTTAATAAACTATACACATTTACATAACTGTTTAGTTATATTCTTATTGAGATGAAGCATAGGTAGAATCGAAATATATTTTTTGCTGCCGTAATAATATTATATGAACATGTGTACAGAACAGTTTAATGTACCTAACTACCAACGTTTTAGGTTCAGTAGTAAGTAATAAAAGTCTATTGAGAAAAAACGTCTTAATTTATCAATGAATATTTACCTGACATACATAGAACACAATATTTTACGCGACTTCAAAAACTAGTACAGTCCATCGGGGTAACTTTTAACAGACTAGCAGAAGACAATCTGCTCATATCAATGACATTTTATATACGTACAGACACGTTATACGAGAGCAAAACGCTATATAAAAATGGTACATTTTAACGAATTCTTACAATATCACCAAGAAAGAGCACATACGACAGAATACGTTGTACAGGTATGCGCCTTATTTTTTGTTTACCGAATTTTAACACTTCTTATTCTTTTTTCGTGTCAGCAACGCATTCAAATAATTTTCTGCCAGTTTCTAGCAACGTCAATAGCACAATCATTGCCCACCATAAGATCGTGCATGGTGCAGTTGACTGGACTTGAGGGGCAGCTGCACAAATGTGCGGTGGTCTGCTGCTCTCCACAGTCACATGTCGTTGGTAATCCCTGTTGCAGGAAGCCCCATGTAGACAGGTTATCCAACGTTCTCCCTACGCCCGTCTTCAGTGTGTTTAGTGACTTCCACGTACGCCACTCCGCGTTGTAGCCCGGGGGAAGACTCTCCTTAGGGCGGACGAAGTTATCGGGGGCTTCTTGCTGCCACAGACGGAGCCTTTCCTGCTCAGGGTGAGATGGAAGTGGCTGCGTTGATGTTAGGAAACTTTTGCGTGATTTAGTCTTATGTCATGGGGGGCGTGGTCATACAGAGAGTTAGTAGAAAGTGTTTCTGCTTTGTGCATTTCCGTCCGACATATAACATTGCGCCTTATGTGTGGTGGAGCGATACCCGCAAGAGGATACAGTTCTTGAGTGCAGTGGGCTTAAGGCATCCTGTGATGATTCGGCAGGTATCATTTAAAGCAGTGTCAACTTGTTTGCAGTGCGCAGAACGTCCCCAGACTGGAGCCGCATACTCCCCAGTGGAAAAACAAAGCGCCATGGCTGAGGTGCGGAGCAGTGATGGTTGGGCCCCCCAGTGGGTTTTGGTTAATTTGCGTATGAGGTTATTATTTTAACACTAGAAACGTAGTATTATATTTATATATCATTGGCTCAGATACTGTTAAATATCATTATTCACTACTCTCTGCATTCACAGCCTGAGAATCTCTACCATATCTTGGTGCCATTCATCATTTCCATTACAAGTTTACGGGTTCAAATAACTGAGATGTCACTGTATATTTTTCGTGTCTGTATTATAATTAATTATTTCTGTTAATTCTTTTCCATTCAATAACACGTATAACATGTATGTAGGTACTGCCTGAGAACAGACTCGTCTAGTGAGACAGTACATTTCTAAATAGGAACAATTTTACATAATACTTATGTTTATTATAAGCATTTTTTAATATATATATATATATATATATATATATATATATATATATATATATATATATATATATATATATATATATATATATATATATATATATATATATATATATATATATATATATATATATATATATATATATATATATATATATATATATATATATATATATATATATATATATATATATATATATATATATATATATATATATATATATATATATATATATATATATATATATATATATATATATATATATATATATACATCCCGCAATACTTGTTGCGTCACCTATGTGAAATTCGTATAGGGTTGTTGCGTCCACCAACTTTTCGCGTCCGGTATACGGACGCAAGATAATTTTCACGCCAAAAACTACCATTCTGTTGCTTATACCATAGAGAATCAACTGGCAAAAATTTACATGGAAGCAAAAAAAATATCAAAATATCTTGAAATGAATATTATTAGTTCAACCATTGGCCGCACGGAGATTTATTCAGTGTATATTTTGAAGGTGTATATTTTTACTAAGCCACCGATCGTTTTGCATCCGCGGCAAAATATTACATGTTGACCTTGGCCGCACGGAGATTTGTTCGGAGTATATTTTGAAGGTGATTTATATATATGGCTCCGATCGTCTTGCGTCCGCGCTCAATACTCTTCAACCATGTCTCTGTGACCTTCGCGATAAAATGAATACAATTCAACGCATTTTAAATATTGCCTTGAAAAAGCGCGTACCTACTTACTTTTATTTTTACGACTTCATACAACTGTCGATATATGTATTGATACCTACTCTCTCTCGTGCGCGTACCTACTTACTTTCAGTTTTACAAAGTTCATACTAGGTATATGTTGATTTGATTATTGTTACTTTCTCATGCGCGGACCTACTTACTTTTATTTTTACATAGTTCATAAAACTATCAATTTGTTTATTGTTACTCTGATGCGCGTACCTACTTACTTACTATTGCAATGTTAATATTTTTTATAGAAAATTTCCATATATCTCAGAAACCATAAAAGCTAGAACACTGAAAATTGGAATCAACATAGACATATACAAAATCTAAAATGAGTTTTTTCAAAAAAATTCCAGGGTTTCTCAAACATTATTTGTAAAGAAAAATATTTTTTTATGATAAATTTATGAGTTTAACTGCCTATGTTTCCATTTTTTTGAATATCGAAAAAAACCGAAAAACCCCAACTAGATAATTTAATTTTCCAACTGTCGATTCGTTTATGAGAATTCAATTCTCTGAATGAATCGTCCTTATTAAGCCAAGATGCGTGTACGAAAGAACATTTTTTATGGCGTAGTGGACTTTTTGCATGCTAATAACATCAACTAGAGGCCTCGCAGCATATATGTTCCATTACATGGATTTACTCAGAATACGGAGTAGAACATTTTATGTGAGTTTTGTGTGTCTGTGTGTCCGTCCCCTCTTATAACTTTTGATCCGCTCAATTTACAGAGCCCAAAATTTCAGAATATATAAAAAGTTATAGGCCTACAAAACTTTTATACTTAGAATTTTGAATTTTTGTTTCAGTCAGGGGTTATAAACTTTTGAAATTTTGGTATATTTTTCCATATATCTCAGAAACCATAAAAGCTAGAACGCTGAAAATTGGTATAAATATAGACAAACACAAAATATCAAATGAGTATTAAAAAAAAAATCCAGGGTTTCTCAAACATTTTTTAATAAGAAAAATATTTTTTTATGAAAAATTTATGAGTTTAACTGCCTATATTTCCAAATTTTTTTAAAAACATTGAACAAACCGAAACACCCCAACTAGATAATTTTATTTTCTATAAAAAATATAACCATTGTATTAGCACATCTCAAATTCTTTTTAACAATTTTTATAAAAATTGAATTTAGTGACGACATTCCTTCATACAATTTGTATGGCAGTCGCCTACACACAATATCTAAGAAGACTTAATTGTTTGATACTAATCTCCAAACATACATACATACCATCATGCTGTTTTCATATTCTGGGTAGGATCAAAGGACTGACATCCATACTATCCTATCTTGACATACATACATAATTTAACTGTCACAATCCTTTTCCCATCCTTTTTTTCTCTTCCCTTCCTTTCCCGTCACAGGCAAACATACATCTTAGTTATATTTAAATTAATGATGTTTAAAATGTTTCATATTTAATATCTGTGGACATATGTAATTGGTCTGTTTATTTTTATTTTATAGTGTATTATACTATTTTAGTATTTTAAGACTGTATTTGTCCCTAAATAAATAAATAAATACCTAGGTAATGTGTTGTATAGAAAACCAAATATCTTTAAATATTAAACAATTTATATTTATGGGTTTATAGTTTGATACTTATTCTTCAACTATACATACTATCGCTATCGACAGTTGGATCTCATGTGTTACATGCAACTAATTTTAAAAATCTGTTGGTTAAAAAATCATCTTATTTTATAATAGACGAGTTTTCAATCGAATGTTGATATTCATTTTCGTTCAGTGTTTGAGTTCCTAAGTTGTTCAAGGTTTCAAAATAGTCGAGGTTTCAATCGTATGTTAATATTGGTTTTCGTTCAGTGTTTTATTTTCTAAATATGTATATCTGTTGATTAAAAAATTAACTTAACATATTGATATAAATTATCTTTCAGTGTTACAGTTATTTAATAAATAAATTGTCGTCTATCATTATTTAGAATATGATATTGAATAGTACACAACATTCATTTCGAAATGATTGTTGAATACCTACTATTATTGTTTAATTATTATATTTTTAGTACCTTATGTAAATAAATAAAAAATTAACAAACTCATTCATTTTATTGTTAATCATTGGTATCATACTGTACACTTTCATGGATCGATCCTCACTGCGTTCCACACAATGTGGGGTAACCATCGGCAGGTGAACGGGTGTGCATTATCCTATAAAAAAGCATGCCATGCGCATTTTTGTCGACACACCGGCATCTTTATTAATATATATTTTTTTTAAATATAAAAAATGAATATGTCCTTGTTAAACAAGTACATATACATCTTCCTACGTTCCCTAAAAAAATCAAATAAATGCATGTGCTATAGGTAAACGAAATCGGTCGAGACAGGATTCGAACTCGCGACCACTGGATTACCAGCCCAGCGCGCTAGCCGCTCTGCCATCGACCCATCCATCCATTAAATTAATATAAATGATATGAGAATATTTTAAAGCTTGGTGACTGTTTATTTTCGATGTCACTAAATGTTTATTAAGGGTCATTTCATTTACTCCGTATATTATTTAAATCATTGGTTTTCAGTGAATTTTTGAGGAGTGAGTATAATTACTTTACCTTTTTTCAAACCATAGATTGGCCGCGTCCCGGCTTAAATAGAAATTCGTTAGTGGTAAACATAATTTCTACATTTCCGTAAAAGGGATTTAGGCTTGTATTATAGACTTCCCGTTTGTCACGCAGATCAGATAACACATTGATTAGCGATCGTATTACTTAACTCTTGTTACACATTCTCTTTCGAACTCACCACAGTATCGTGTATTTGCGAAGAAAATAAATAATAATGATACTTTCGAATATTTGTATTATTGCATATGCGCAAACATTGGATTTTTTTCTGTCGGGAGTCAATGATATTTAAGCCCTGTAGGTGCCTTGATTTCCCGGTTCTCCTACAATAAATATTCCAACTTCGTCTCTATTGAGATAATTAAAAATCTGTTAATGATACTTTCAACAAAATTTAAAAATATTACAAACCCGGCAGATGTTGTACTAACTGTGTATAATGGTTGATGTTTATGTAATCCAACTGTCGATTTGTTTAAGAAAATTTATTTATCTAAACATATCGACAGTACTAAGCCAAGATGCGCGTATTAGGAACATTTTGTATACCTACCATAGTGGACTTATTGCATGCAAAAAACACAAACTTAGAGGCTTCGCAGCAAATATCATATTCTATATAATGTCGTCCATCATACCATCATGCTGTTTTCATATTCTGGTTAGAAAAAAGGACTGACCTCCATACTGTCCTATCTTGACATACATACCTACATCTGTTGTATAGAAAACAAAATACCTTAAAATATTCAATAATTTGGATTTATGGGTTTATAGTTTGGTACTTATTCTTCAACTAACATACTATCGTTATCGATAGTTGGATCTCATGTATTACATGCAACTAGTTTCTTATTGTTTTTTTGCTTTTATCTTAATTACATATTTCAACTGTCGATTTGTTTAAGAGACCTTTGTTCTCTTAACATATCGACAATGTTTCAAGCCAGGATACGCGAGAATTGTATGCAGGGTCTACTTTTTTCACGGCTTTTCCAAGTC
The DNA here is from genome assembly GCA_963576475.1 of Molanna angustata. NCBI lineage: Eukaryota > Metazoa > Arthropoda > Insecta > Trichoptera > Molannidae > Molanna > Molanna angustata. The sequence goes on from OY754970.1 coordinate 27,217,470, forward strand.
ATAAAACACCAACATAGTGGCTTCACAGCATATATGTTCCATACACGGATTTACTCAGAATTCGGAGTAAAATATTTCGTGTGAGTTTTGTGTGCGTATGCGTGTGCTTGTGCGTGCGTGCGTGCGTGCGTGCGTGCGTGCGTGCGTGCATGCGTGCGTGCGTGCGTGCGTGCATGCGTGCGTGCGTGCGTGCGTGCATGCGTGCGTGCGTGCGTGCATGCGTGCGTGCGTGCGTGCGTTCATGTGTGTGTGTGTGTGTGAGGGTGTGTGTGTGTGTGTCCGTCTCCCCTTATAACTTTTGATCTGCTCAATTTACAGAGCCCAAAACTTCAGAATACATAAATAGTTATAGGCCTACAAAACTTTTATACTCAGAATTTTGAATTTTTGTTTCAGTCAGGGGTTATCAACTTTTGAATTTTTACTTTATTTTTCCATATATCTCAGAAACCATAAAAGCTTGAACGCTGAAAATTGGTACGAACATAGACAAATACAAAATCTCAAACGAGTTTTTTCAAAAAAATTCCAAAGTTTCTCAAACATTTTTTATTAAGAAAAACATTTTTTTAAATTTATGTGTTTAACTGCCTATATTTCCTTAGTTTTTAATAATATCGAAAAAAACCGAAACAATCCAAATAGATAATTTAATTTTCTATAAAACATAGTAACATTGTAGTAGTACATCTCAAATTTACATAAATTGAATTTAGTGACGACATTGCTTCATACGATTTCTATGGCAGTCGCCTATACACAATATTATAATATATTATGTAGGTATCTACATTCATGTTTAAAAATTTATTTAAAATTATTTCTCACGTAACTCTTGCTTATCGGGGCTGGAAACACTAGGTAAATAAATTAGATGAAATTGTCGAATAGCAATGAAATGGCCACATGCACATGCACAGGGTGCAAGGAAGTATTTATTATTATTTTTAAATTTTATATATATTTTTTCAATGGCGAGCCTTTGAATTTTGTTTTATTTTATAATTTATTTTGAAAGAAATAATGTTTGGGTACATATTAAATTTATATGATGTACCTAGTACGTAAGTACTTCATCTAATAAATAGTGACATTAAACAAAGTAGGTACCTATGTAGTGTGTTTTATATAATATTTAAATAATGAATTTCCCCAACATTTTTTAACACAAAATTATCTTTTGACTAAATATATCACAACAAAAAAATCAAATAAAAACTTTTGTTTTTTGTATAATATACGAGTACTTCAAAATATATAAAAGATTCATAAAATCCTAGATGTTATACTCCCGGTTGATATCTATATGAAAATTTAAAAAAAAGTTCAACGCTCTTAAATTTGTGCATGCCTTTCGATTACACGATTGTATAAAACTCTACGATAGAGGAGATCAAATGTTTGTTGGTGTAACATCGTTGAAAAAATATTGAGATGGTCTTATGTTATAATAATGTAGTTTTCTTCAAAACTGCGTATAAAAACACCGTCGGACTCAACAGTAAGCTGTCAATAAATTGAACAATAATTCACAATATGTTTCTAAACATCGTAGGTATTTAAAAAAACATAGTTGTTAAATTGATAATATCAGTCCATCGACATTGAAATAAACATCCCTATAATATAGAACGAGCAATTTAATTGATATATTTTTTTTAATATCCTTATTGATATTACAAAAGATGTTTTTAATTTTACTCTGACACTAATGAACATTCGGACAAACTTCACCATCACACCACAATTGTTTGTCATAACATTGTACGTAAGTTAATGTAAAATAATCCTTACAAATAATAAGTAAAATGTTGTTAGTACGCATGTTGATGTTAACTCATTATGGACAGTATTTATGTCTTCAATACGCATGTCTGGAGCAAAGCACGGACCGGGACAGTGTTCTGTCCTTTTCTAACACATACCAATGAAGCGCTATCTGTGTCGCTCACAATCACGGATCGGCAAAATTTCGTATTACTATGAGATAATGGTGGTTATTCTGAAACGACAAAACCGATTGACATCTGGGATTATCACAATACAAAAATGGCGGCTATCGTCTTTTTTGACAGTGGGTTATTCTGAACGCACATCTGTTGGAATTGTTGACTGAACAACTGTTGATATTGAAACAAGCGGTCAAAGCATGTTGTTTAGATTACAGATAGACTCGGTTTGACTTTTTCTTCGACAAATATTTAGATATTCGCTTAAAATGGCACAAGAAAATGCAGCTTTGGCTTTAGTTGAATATTTAGAGGAAAATGACAGATTGGAAGTAGGATTTTTATTCATTAACAGCACATTTGTAAAACTTTTAAAAATGAAGTATCGATGTTTTAATTTTTTTTATGGTTTTGTCCTAGGTATGCATATAGTAGGTATTTATAGAAGGAATTTGAGAGACGTGACAAACCCATTTGATATTCCTGAAATTAGATTTATTGAAGTAATACAGAGTTGACCGAAATATGGCGAGATTTTTAATCAACATCATTAAACCTCATGTCTGTGGATATACAAAAAGAGCTATAGGTACCAGTCGAAATAAAGGTTCTCACAACTTTGAATTTCTACGGCCAAGGATCTTAACAAAAGGCAGTGGCTCAAGACATAAACGTATCAATGTCACAACCTTCAGTGAGCCGTCACATAACAGAAATAAGTTACATTATCACATTTAGACATTATTAATGACATTTTAGACATTATTAATGAGTAGATGGTAGATATTTATATAAAATAGTAAAGATTGAAGCGCGTAAACAACGGTATTCGCATGTGTTCGAATGTTTTGAAGTGTGAAGCACAGATAAAATAGAAGTGTCTGAAGACATAATCTGTGGTCTGAAGTTAGTTACGATTGTTTTTGACCATGGACAAGGCAATTGCATGTTCAGAATTACCAAAACGTGTACTATTGCGTGACGATTGATTTGACAAACAAAAACAACTATTGTGATTGGATTCATGTCGATACAACGGTAGTCATTTCAGAATAACCACCATTATGTAGAAAAATTACGTTCATATAAATTATGCACACAATCCTATAATATACGAATTTTGGCGCTATATACAAACACGCATCTACTAACAAAGTTACTAGGTACCATTATAACGTATTTTGGCAAGTGTTTTGAATAAGTTTTTTGGATATAATATATATTTATTAATTTTAGAAGGCAGTGTAGTGCACTTATGTACACACTAAGAAATCGCCTGTGTACAGAAGGCGTAGTAATAAAGCTAGAACAAATGGACGTGAAAACTATATAAAATATACGAAATATATAAAATATCGAAAAATATACACATGGACGCAAGTATGATGTCAATTATGCATAGGAAAGTTTTTAATATACACCGGAAGTAGTAATAAAGATAGAAAAATGGACGTGAAAACTATATGAAGAAATATATAAAATATACAAAAAATATACACCGGACGCAGTAATAAAGATAAAAAAATGGACGTGAAAACTATAGGAAGATATTTGTAAAATATACAAAAAATATACACATGGACGCAAGTATGAAAATGACGTGTCAAACGTACCAAAATAGGATAAAACTGAATATTTATATTTTTCAATTTACAAGAAAAACCTTATGGCTACAATGATTGTGAGCAACAAATAGCTCTAAATTCACTGACATAAACCTAAAATAATAAGTAGAAGTGGTGGACGCCGATCTGTCGGATATTTGGCGGACGCAAAAAATGTAGTGATACGTATATATATATATATATATATATATATATATATATATATATATATATATATATATATATATATATATATATATATATATATATATATATATATATATATATATATATATATATATATATATATATATATATATATATATATATATATATATATATATATATATATATGTTATATTTGATGTTTTCACGGGTGAAATATGTTATAATATTTTTATCTCGGTTTTCCCGTGTCAGTAGGTCTTGACTAAGACCATTTGTCTTCCGACGTTTCGCCTGAATATCACCAGGCATTTTCAAGGACTTAACGAAAAGCACGCGCGCGACACACGTCTACTCACACTGAAAGCTCACCGTCAAGTGACTCGTAGCGTACAAGATGGCCGCTTATGTCAAATATTGTTAGCGCGACGTGATTGGCTCCTTGTGACACGCCCACCTGCTGTCGTGTTCGTTGGTAATAATATTTTATCATTATTTTTGTGTTGTGATTTATTGTTAATTTTAGTTGTGACATTAATATTATTATTGTTGTGTTTTGGGGTTATTTTCGCTATGGTATTATTAATATTATTATTGTATTGTTTGTCATATAAAATGTTCTTCCAGGTACTAGGCAAACGAACTCCGTCGTCCCGATTGTTCATTATATCCCTTCTCTTATATATTTCTATAGCTTCCCTGTAAATTCTGAGAGGTTCACTGTTTAAACTCGCTATTATTTTTGAATGGTCAAAATCTATTGTATGTCCTTCTGTGAGCGAGTGTTGTACAAGTGAGGATGTAAGTTTTTTGTTTCTCATGTCGACTCTGTGCTCCGCTATTCGTGCTTCAACTTTTCGATTGGTTCTTCCTTCATAAGTCTTATTGCACGATCCGCACGGTATTTCATATACTCCATGAGCTTCAAGTGGAATGATGTCTTTCGGGTTTCTTAGAAAGGTTGATATTTTATTTGTTGTGTTGAAAACGGTACGTATGTTATTTTTGTTTAATAGACGGCTGATTTTATCGGTGACGCCTTTGATATATGGTAGTCGGGCTGTTGATAATGGTGTTTCATTGGATTTTTCTTTCACTGTTTTTGGACTCTTTAATGCTTTGTTTATTATATAGTCTGAGAAACCATTACAACGTAGAGCATTTTTCGTGTATTCTAATTCTTGTTTTTTATGCTCGTGGTCTGCAATTCTTTTTGATCTTGTTATTAGTGTTTTTGCGACTGAGCATATTTGTGCGGGGTGATGATTGGACGTTGCGTGTAGGTATCTATCGGTGTGTGTGGGCTTTCTATATACTGTGTGCCCCAGTTTACCGTTTGCTTTTTTTAACACTAAAACGTCTAAGAAAGGTATTTGTCTGTTATTTTCCTTCTCCATTGTAAACTTTATACCTTTATGAATGCTGTTAATAGTGTTCAAAAAATTATTTAATTCTTCTTCTCCGTGAGACCATACTACGAATGTGTCATCCACATATCTTAGCCATTTCTTTGGTTTGAGTATTACTTTCTTTAAGACTTCTTCTTCAAACCTCGTCATAAATAAGTTGGCGACTGCTGGTGACAATGACAAACCCATAGGTGCTCCTTTTATTTGTTTGTATGTCTTATTGTTGTAATAAAAAAATGTGTTATTTAAACAGTGATAAAATAAATTTAAAATATCGTCTGTGGTATTGAGTGTTTCTTTGATTATGTCTAGTGTCTCATTAATTGGAATATTTGTAAATAAAGAAACAACGTCAAAACTCACAAGAATATCTGTACTTTCCAGTTCTAAGTCAGTGATGAGTGATATGAAATGTTCTGAGTTTTTGACATAGGAGTCTGCGGATTCTACATAGGGCTGCAACATATTCGCGAGGAATTTAGAAAGCATTTGTAACGGCGAACCAATGGAACTAACACAAAATAATGATAAAATATTATTACCAACGAACACGACAGCAGGTGGGCGTGTCACAAGGAGCCAATCACGTCGCGCTAACAATATTTGACATAAGCGGCCATCTTGTACGCTACGAGTCACTTGACGGTGAGCTTTCAGTGTGAGTAGACGTGTGTCGCGCGCGTGCTTTTCGTTAAGTCCTTGAAAATGCCTGGTGATATTCAGGCGAAACGTCGGAAGACAAATGGTCTTAGTCAAGACCTACTGACACGGGAAAACCGAGATAAAAATATTATAACATATATATATATATATATATATATATATATATATATATATATATATATATATATATATATATATATATATATATATATATATATATATATATATATATATATATATATATATATATATATATATATATATATATATATATATATATATATATATATATATATATATATATATATATATATATATATATATATATATATATATATATATATATATATATATATATATATATATATATATATATATATATATATATATATATATATATATATATATATATATATATATATATATATATATATATATATATATATATATATATATATATATATATATATATATCTTGACGGTGAGCTTTCAGTGTGAGTAGACGTGTGTCGCGCGCGTGCTTTTCGTTAAGTCCTTGAAAATGCCTGGTGATATTCAGGCGAAACGTCGGAAGACAAATGGTCTTAGTCAAGACCTACTGACACGGGAAAACCGAGATAAAAATATTATAACATATATATATATATATATATATATATATATATATATATATATATATATATATATATATATATATATATATATATATATATATATATATATATATATATATATATATATATATATATATATATATATATATATATATATATATATATATATATATATATATATATATATATATATATATATATATATATATATATATATATGTATATATATATATATATATATATATATATATATATATATATATATATATATATATATATATATATATATATATATATATATATATATATATATATATATATATATATATATATATATATATATATATATATATATATATATATATATATATATATATATATATATATATATATATATATATATATATATATATATATATATATATATATATATATATATATATATATGTAGTTACTTTTTTGTGCTACGTAAAAATGATGGGAAATTAACAATTTCATTTCATGTAAGTTGTACAATGGCGGGTTTACTGCCAGACGATAATTACTTCTATCCAACCAGAGTTAATGTTAATATACAAATACCACGTGTACTATGGCAATAAGATAATAACATGAAAAAAAGATTATAAATATATCAGAAGAAAATTATTAATTATTAATATATTTTTTTCGTATATAGTTCATAACAATTATACGAAAAAAAGGAAAAGAAGAGGAGAGGAAGAAGAAATCATATATTATCAGAGGGATATTTTTGCTTCAGCCTCTATTTGAATATGTTAAATGAGATAATCGACGCAACATCAAGACGACTATTTTATAGACTTGCTAATGGTACTTCAAATTAAGAACTACAGAATTCATACCTACTATGAATTGGAATAGATAGTAAAGTAGATACGTTCAGCAGATCGAAGTAGACGCCCGTGGCTTGAAAGATAAGTGAAAAACTTGTGTGAAAGAAAACAAAGAAAACATACAAATTGATACTTTTCAGTATATTTTTATTTGTGCATATATTTTTAACTAAAAAACAATTGTCCTGTTTTTTATGTTTTGTGCCAAAAATGTACAATATTAAGGTGTACCTAAATAAAAAAACATACAATTCAAAATAGGTATCCGCATTGACGTACCTACCTAAATAAAGATACAAAATAGACTCGTCCCAACGGCGGTCGACTGGCTATTGACAGCAGAGTTTCGACTCTGAGCCAAGCAGATGCCGATGCTATACGCAAAGTAAAGTAAGTAATCGTGGTTTCACTGGATTCACGAATCCAGGCCCACGAACACAGGTGACCAGAGTACCAGCCGGAATAGGCGAGCCACATGGGCTTGCGACCATGTATGCGGGATTAAGGGGCCCCTTTATGACTCAAGTCATGCTCACCACTCACCCACCAACCTCTGATTGTTACCTCACTCCCCTGCGCAACCAAATCCAATAGGGTGCGGATAATGCTGCTTTTACCACCCTATCCAAAAGTTCTTTTATTTTACCTCTATGGAGACCCAGGTCTTTAAAGTAGGAATATAAAGATTTTGCGGAAAGGCCTCTCGGACCCACCTCTACAGCATCTAACAGTTCATCAACAGTACTTGTTTAGTTTGTGTCGGTGGTCTTTTGGAATATTTGTGTCCCATGGAACAGTCATCTCCACATAAATAACTCTTTTCAATGAAAGAGAGTAAATTGTCAAGTCAGGCCTAAGAGACGAGATACAGGTGACATTTTTAGGAAGACGTATTTTTATGTAACATGTTTGGATTTTTAAAAACTTAAATATAGTTAAGTCTTTTGTACCTATATTTAATTCTGTGCAAGCAAACATTAAAAAAAAATTGTATGTACCTCAGGCCATTCGCAAATTTAATATACCTTGGTATAAGTGTTAGTGCATATCGGTGATATCGAGTGTACCTACATATACATTGTGATTGTATTAGTAGGTACAAGCGCCATTGGCCGATCGCACACACATACTTAAATCAGTACCGCTTCAGACGTCAAATGATGAAAAGTATAGGGTGTTTTGCATAATAATATTGATTTTAATAAAAGTTTTTGTCACAAAATACAAAATTATGACATGGCATAGGTACCTCTTTCCCGTCAATCCAAAGAACTCATTTTTAATCTGTACGAGTATTTCCGGGAACAATATAAAAACAATAATAATACAATATCTCCGTTAGAACAAACATAAAAATCGACTAAATTATCTATTACGACTGTAAAAAATATAATAAGGGGAAAAATAAAATAATAATTTCAAAGAAAATTAAATTATCTAGTTAGGGTGTTTCGGTGTTTTTTTTTAATATGTAGGTACTTATAAGTAGTTATGTTTGATTGTACCTATGTACTAAAAGTTATTGTGTATGTTTAGAATGTTGTGTGGGTACCTAATTGATAAAATAAATATTTAAAAAAATAAAATTGTTTTAATAAAAAAAAAATTGTAACTATCCTGTTACAAATTTTTTTGTAAAAAAAATTTGTAAAGCTCCGAACGGACTGTACCTACTTATTTAAAAAATATTTAAAATCTACATTTTTTTATTTACAAATTAATATATTATTAGTTTCTATTATATGCTCTTTTAACTATACGATATCTCAGCATCAGACATCTGTCTTATGTATTAACATCCAAGTTTAATTTCTAGTTAATATTCAGATGACATAATATGTGTGTAGGTATTTATACAAGAATAGGGTAACCTTTGACAGAAGAAGATGGATACGAACAAAGTTGTGGATGGAAGTAGGAGTAAAATCCCTGTTTGTATTTAGAAGACGTTTTAATTAAGATCACTTTGATTAATCATTCCAAACATGTTGTTAACGACAAACACAACGAGGAGTCTTTGCTAAAAGCAACAAAAACAAAATAATGGTTTCCACATCTCTCTCATAGTTCATAAATTATGTACCCTCGTAAATTTAAACAAATTAATTTATGAGTACCGAGATCCACGACAATCTACATGATCATATTTTCTCATCAGCGGCAAATAACTAAAGATATATCACAAACAATCTGTGGGTTTTGACGAAGTCACATATTCTCTCACAGCTACATGTTTAAATATGGCAACATTTAAACACGCACCAAGTACCTACATACATAGGTAACGCATAGACAAATAGACAAATGAAGACCTTCTGTCTTCTTGCGTGGTATTTATCCATTTAGAGAGACTCTTAACTCGCCAATTTTTAGTAAAATTAAGTTTATAATTTGTATTAAATTCACAGATAAATTGTAAATAGTTAGTATTGTGTTGGAATAAATTGCCTACTTACTCTCTCTGTAGGTACTTACTCTCTCGCTCTCTCGCATCGATTTTCTTCATGCAGCCTTCAATACCTTTGCATTCTGAATTGCTATGATTGGTTTATTTTGAATGTACTTAGTTTGATTTTTTTTGTGTAATTGAAATATTTATGTTTTATTTTATTTTACCAAATAAATAGGTACCTACTCGTTTATAGCTTCATGTTGCCTTGATTGGGTGGAATAGTTCACCTATACCCGCATTTATATATTTTATATTTTTCCTCAAATCATGTAATAAATTAAAATTTCACAAAACATTATTTTAATTTTTTTTAACAAATTCTGAGTTATGACTGTTATGAGACGTATCTAGAGGAAATTATCACTTGATTTTTAAAAAATGTGTATTTTCACTACCTACCTGATATAATATATTGCCTGATAAAATTACTCATATATTAGTAAATAGTTACAACTTGAGAGAGAGAGAGAGAGAGAGAGAGAGATAGAAATACCTCCTGACTCTGTCTCTCTCTATCATCACGACATAAAAAATGAGTTGCAGGTTAGCACTCCAGTATTCTATACCACATAACACTATAAGTAGGTACACAAGAGATCTAAACGCTAAACTCTTTCCATCACTTTTTAATGACATTTACACCATATCCCATGATCAAATCTTATTTTAATTTTGTATACACACTTGCTTTCGATGACGATTTATAAAACAAGTGGGTTGTGGCTAAAACTTATATTTAATTACATTTTAAACTATTTCGCTTAGTCCAATCTCTCTGATATTTTTATACACATTTGCTTTCAATGAAATTACCTATATATAAAAAAAATTAATGGCCAACACTACACTCTTTACTGTGCTTATTTTCAATCTGATTTCAAACCACTATTTATTTAGCGTTTGGTCGCATATATCACAACTACAAAACATTGTTAAAATACAAAATTTGCCATTCTTAAGGTAAACTAATGTTGCGCAAGGTTAAATTTCCTGTGCAACATTAGTTTACCACTAACCACTTAACCACTTCTTTAAAGTGAAATTTGTTTGATTTGAGACTGAAGGAAGGGGACGTAGGGGACTGATTTTTAACAAACTTACATATATATGTGTTTTTTTATTTATTGTTACTCTGGTCCCATTACTATAATGTCACTCCTTGTTTTAATTATTTAAAATATTATTATAATCTCAAATCAATTCAATACAACTGCGTCAAAATTTAATAAACTGCCTTGTTACTCTGGACCCATTGCTAAAAAGCCACTCCATGTATTTTCATTATTTCAAGTATTAACTGACAAGGATTACTTTGCGGTAGACTCGCATTGCCCAATATAATATTATGACCAGAGAGTAAATATATACATACATACAATGTACGATGAACAGAAAACTTTCTTCTTTGTTTGTCATTGTGTTTATTTGGAACTTAAACATAAGGGTTTATAGGTCACTTGACAACAAGCCAAATGAAACTATACATTCTCTAATTAAATTAAATTAATACAATAACAGTTAATGAAACAACTTAATTGCGTGGATACAAAATATGTTTTTCGTAAAATATCCAATATCATTATTTCTTGATTTTCATAATTTACTATTGCATTTGTAAAATGGGCGTTGGTTATTATTTTCTGACATATATACAAAAACTGTGCTATATTTATTTACAACAATGTTTATAAAATATAATTTGAATGGTCCCTTCAGTGAATTTCCTAGCTAATATAATTATTTGAGCATATCCATTTGTAATATTCATATCTAAAAGCTAATACAATTATTTGAATATACCCATTTGTAATACCCATATCTAATAGCTAATGCAATTATTTGAACATATCCATTTGTAATACCTACCCATATCTAATAGCTAATAGGTACATAATACAATATTTGATCCATATGTAAATGTTGCCTGGTGGATTTCTCAAATTAAATAATACCTACCTAAGATTCCATTTTTTACACAATAATCTTATATTACATAATACTTACTTATTGCCATATTCGATCCACTGCTGGATAGAGGCCTTTTCTAAACTTTTCCACTTATTTCTGTTTTGAGCTGTTTGCTGCCATACACGACCTGCATACCGGACAATGTCATCTGTCCACCTTTTTAGTGGTTTTTCCTAGGCCTGTTTTTTTGGTCCAGGGTCTCCATTTCAGGATTCATCTAGGTGACTATCTGACACTGTCTTGCCTCGCCACGTGTCCCGCCCATTGCCATTTCAGCCTTGCTGCGCTCTCTGCAATGTTGGTAACCTTTGTTCAACGTCTAATCTCCTCGTTTCTGATTCCATCTCGGTGACTGACGCCCAACATTTGCCTTTACATTGTGCATTGTGCATATTACAAAGGTGTACTACTTATTTTTCTTAATTTGTTTTATTTATTATTTATAAGAGACATAAACAATTTGTTTATTTATTTATTATTTTTACTGTATTTGAAAACCATCACTTGAGAAACTGTTCATGCAATTAAAATAAGATCATATTATTTTATAGCTAGGTACTGTAGTGTTCATTACACAAAATAAGGACAAACTCATTTCACTTTGGACGAGATTCAGTAAAAAATATTTAATAAAAAATATAGGACATACCTATCTTTTCATCAAGTCTATGTTTCTTCTAAATTTCAATTGAATGTTTTACAACGTTGAACATCAGTTTCTATAGCCTATACACAAACAACAAGGAGGCTTTAATGTCAATCAATGCGAACAAGAACCTCGTTAATTTAAATTAAGTTTTGTAATCAATTTCAATTTGAAATTGAAATAACAAATGAAACATCCTAAAGGTAGGTTCTCTCTGATTAAAAGACGAGTACCGGGAGCAGGGTAAAAAGCAATTAGTTATAAAAACAAACCAAAGGACTGGAAGAAATAAAGCTCATGATGAAGATCAAAGAAAAATTAATAACGACCATGAATAGGAAGTTAAAATCATTTACCATTCCACCATAGAAACCTTGACATTAAGAAATTGAATTGAGTTGACGGATGCCAGAAAATAAAAAAAAGGAATATTTTTATTTTATAGATGGAACCTATTTAAAATGACTTTTAAAAATATGATTTTAAAATGACTTTTTCATATTATATGGGTATTTACAAGACCATCAGTTTTTTCCAGACCTTCAGTAATAGGTAGGTACCTATCTACATGAGAGAGAGGCTTCCAGCCTTACGGTGGCAAGAGCAATCAAAGGATTTAACCACATGGAAACAGTCGGTTGTACCATTTGTAAAACCGAGATAAAAGTCAGACCTACAACAAAGAAATTAGTATCAATAATTGGGAAGTCACATGACTGGAATATCCTTATGGAAACGAGAACAGAGAGATATATACCCTTCCAAAGGAGATTTGCATCTCATTTCTTAGGCCTGACTTGACAATATATTCTTTTTCATTGAAATTAGTTATAAGAAGTCGATTGGCAGATGACACAATTATGTAACACTCATTGTTTCCTAGTACCTATGTAGGTATCCTCATTTCTAAACTTGAAGTGATTTTTAATAATCGTTTTAATTAAAATAAACCGGTTAATAAGAAATATTTAACCCGTTGTTATGATTATTGAGACATATATTATGACTGTTATATGTAATTATAGAAATGAGACTCTTTGAAGTTCCTCTGTTGCTTATACATATATTGTGATCTCAGTTGATAATCTTGATTAATTTGGATTTAATTAAATATAATCTAAAGTTATATCAGTTTAAATAAAGTTCATTTCATAAATAAAAATAATTTTTTATAAAGCGTGTAATACTCTCACTCAAGTATTGAATTTGGAATGTAAAGGAAAAATAGTTTTGATGTGACCAATTGAAATTGATGCCGAATTGCAAGCTCTAGAGACAAAAGTATACTCACTGAAGTGAAATAAATATTAGATTTTATAAAAAATATTTTTTTATTTTATGATAAAGACCACTTATTCTCATAGGTAACATATCGTAGCCTCGTAGGTATCCCGTCCCTATGATGGTCGCGGGATCGAGAGAAGGAAAAATGACATACCTATCTTCCGTCGCCGGATGATACTCTCTTCTACTGTCTTGTGGTACAACGATTCTTCTGACCTTCCAGGAATAGCCCGGAAGCGTATTTACCTTTCCGTGTTGATTAGTTAGTGGACCAGTGAAAACTCCATACATTAATCAATAGGACAACCGCAAAAAATTAAACAAATTAAAAATACATACAAACTTGACTATACATATAAAAAGCTGCTCAGACCAAAGCACTACGTACATAAGATTGGAGGAGACAGCCATCCTAAACGCACTGAGGGAACTCGCAGAGATGTCGAGTGTATTAAAGAGCTTTGACACGGTCAGGTCAGGAGGGGTGGGGCAAGGTATGAGGTGAAGAAAGGTTTTGTTCTTCCAGTTCCAAAAGTTAATTTTATTTTTTTAAGAATGAATATGTTCTTATAACAAGTACCTACATATACATCTTCATACACTCTCTAAATTAAGTATATTGGTCATATGTAAAATCACAAGGTAAATCACAGATTATACCCGACTCAATGACATATCAAACAAATAGTTCAGAAAATCCAGTTGAAACTGCCAACCTGTTTTCGAAATATTTCGCCACAGTTTTCGACTCATCTACAGTAACACATACCAGCGGTCATAGTACAATTGATCAATCAAAATTTCCAATAAACATTGACAAAAACGTAACATTAATTTATCTTAGTAAAACAGACCCCAGGAAAGGCGCAGGTATTGATGGAATACCTGGAATATTTATTAACAAATGCGCCAACATGCTGGTGACACCGGTTTTCGATTTGTTTAACAAATCACTCAAACAAGGTATTTTCCCCGCGAGATGGAAAACAGCATTAATATCTCCGATTTACAAATCTGGTGACAAACATAATGTAGAAAATTATAGGCCCGTATCAAAGTTACCAATTTTGAGCAAAATATTAGAAAAGATCGTCTATGACCAACTCTATCCCTGCATTTCTTCATTGATCACACAAAAGCAACACGGTTTTATGAAAAAGCGCTCAGTGATATCTAACCTCGCTGTTTTCACTCATTATCTCAATGATAATATGGATAAAGGACATCAAATTGATACAATTTACACTGATTATTCAAAAGCGTTTGATCGTGTTAACCATGATGTACTAATAACAAAACTTTTACAAATTGGCATACATGGAGATCTTCATAGATGGATTCAATCTTATATTTCTAATCGCACTCAACTTACGGTGGTAATGGGTTATGCATCTGAAAATATAACACATATATGTTCTGGAGTTCCTCAAGGATCCCACTTGGGACCACTACTGTTTAATGTATATGTCAACGACATTGGAAATTGTTTTAAATACTCTAATTATTCACTCTTTGCAGACGACATGAAAATTTACAATTGTGTGAAAACTATATCTGACTGTGCAAAACTTCAAGAAGATTTGGATCGACTTGCAGCTTATTGTAGATTAAATTTATTAAAACTGAACACCTCTAAATGTTTCTCAATTTCTTACACTAGAAAAATTAGTAAACACACTTTCGATTACACATTAAATGATGAACACATAGTAAAGAAATCTTTGTGTCGGGATTTGGGATTATTCTTGGACAGCAAATTAAATTACAGACAACATATAGATAAAATTACAACAGCAGGTTATAAAAAATTAGGTTTTATTTTTAGGATAAGTAAAGATTTCAAAAATCCACAAACATTTAAAATATTATTTAATTCACTAGTCAGAAGTACACTGGAGTTTGGCTCTGTTATTTGGAACCCGCAATATCGAGTGCACATTAATAATATATAAAAAATACAGCGTAAATATTTGAAGAGATTGGCATATCGAAGTATTATTGCACCTATTCCACCGTCACTAGAATCAAGACGCAAATGCCAAGATATACAATTTCTGTACAACATATTGAACAATATTATTGACTGCCCGGAACTTTTGTCGAGTATTGACTTTAACGTACCATTGAGACGCTCCAGACACACAACTCTCTTCCGACCTAAATTATACAAAACTAATGCCGCGAAAAACTCAACTATAAACAGAATTATAAACACATACATAAAATATGAGAAGTCCCTTGACATAGACCTATTCAGTGATACAAAACATAAACTCGCTCAAAAATTAAAAACAGGAATTTCATAAGATTATCACTAACGCACAGCACGCATGCACATACACATATATGTACACTTACACATACACACACACACCTTCACACATATACACCCTCACACACACATATGATTTTGTATCTTGTATATATGACTGTATTTTGTAATAAATCATGATAGTATTGTAAGCTAATAATTGATGTACGGAGATGATAATTGTTATATTTGATATTTTTATACATATATACTATTCTTTGTACATTGTTAGCTTCAATTTGAAAAAATAAAAAATAAAATAAAAAATAAATGCTTGTGTTATAGGTGAACGAAATCATTCGCGGCGGGATTCGAATTCGCGACCACGAGATTACTAACCCATCACATTACCGCTCTGCCACCACCCATCTAAACATATTGTATAGCTATCGTAAAACAACTTGAACTCGTCATGTGGCTGCGCAGATCGTTAATTTGTATCTTTTTGCTTGGTTGGTATATGTGCAAACCGCCCCCCTTCACAGGGAACATGCCAAAGAAGTTTGGTGGAATATTATACTGTATTATATTCTTGTTTTACGTACCTAATATTTTTTGTTGTTGATTGCAATGATTCTCAGCAAAAATTATGTATAAATTTATGTTATTTCGTCGATTTCACTGTTTTTTTTAAATATTTCTTTTGAATACTAAATATTCAAATGTCGTTTTTTGTGATTTAATGTCTTATAAACAGCTATTTTCTGTAAATTAAAAAAATAAAAAAAAACAATAAAACGACATGGAAAGCTATTATCAAAAGCATCAATAGGTACAATAGACACCCAAGTACTTAATATCTTTGGAAAATTAGGATTCAGAAGTATTTCTAACAGAAGCTATATAGCTAACTTCATAACTTCGTTATCAAAATCCAGTAGGCAGTTAGTTAGTTACCTACGAGTCATTTCATTATCGAAAAATCTCGGAACACAATATGGAGAAAATTTTAATTTATGCCCCAAAGCAAAATAAAAGGTGTCTGTATACCTAAACTTTATAATATATACAAATTTTCCCAATGCAAAACCTTCTTTTGAGTTCCTGGATGTAGGTACTCACTGAGAAGAATGACGTCATAAAGGGAGTGTAAGAGGAACTGAGGGAAAATTATGCAAAGGGGAGATAAGACAAAGAAATTTATATAAAGTTGAAAGAGGTAGGAAATAATATTACTATGCAAGTAAATTCATGAACGGACGTTTGTTATGTTGAAAGTATTTTTCAACTGTTAAATGAAACAAATATGAATGAATTCATTATCTACCCAACACCTTACGTATTCATATTTTTATAATACTGCCTCGTTTATACAAAAAGTTGTCGCAATGAACATATGTAGGGAGAATGAGGGGGAGCGCCCTTGAGTTGAGGTTATCACAAATTCGGCGCTATACACGCCATCCAAGTTTTAAATGAGATAATTATAAAATGAGAAGAGACATTAATTTAAGCAATGCTGAGAAGATGTAACGGGACAAGTTCCATTGAAATACAATTTAAACTCCATAAATGTTTAAAAAGCTCAAGACAGAAAGAAGTAGAAAGAATTAAAAGATACCATTTCCAGCAATGGAGACAAAGCTAAAATGATGACGAAAATAATAAATTATTAATTCTTGAATTTCTGAGACTGTAATTATAAAAAAAATGTGGGGCATGATGTGTAAATTAAAAATTTAGGTAAATGAAGATTTTCACCAAATTAACCAAATATATAATTATTATGATGACCAACCAACTAGGTTTTGCTAAAAGATCACAGCTTAAAGAAATTTGGATACCATACCATACTTACTTTACTTTTCGTGTGGTACTTGTACTTGTATCCTCTTCACCCATATGGGCAACGTCTGAGTTTTACAGCCTTGGATCAAGTTCTGTCAACCATTCCACCGCCTCCGGTCTCGCCTCTTGGATATCCTGGAGGGTGCCGCTAAATTTCCTGAGCATGTGCTTTACTGTCTGCTCAGCTCCACATTCACAGTCTGGGTTCTGCCTCTTTTTCCATCTCCAGAGCAAGAAGTTACAACAAACTTGTTCCGTTCTTACCCTGTTTTGCTGTACCCATATTTATTATCCGGATATCATTTTGTTAGTCTATTATGTACACGCGGTTTCCCATATAGCTTTGGACCCTTCCTTTCCTTTGGACTTTCAAGACTTTCTGTCATAAATTCGGTGCACTATTATCTTCACTATCACTGAGCGGTGAGCCAGTTGTTTCCACTTGATTAGCTCTCTTTGGCACATAAAGTGCAGTGTCTGCAAGGTTTTAGAGTTCTCCGGACTCTTCATAATATGTTCTTTATGTGTCCTTTCAGAAGGGGCCGTTATTAGTCCCCATAAGCAGAACGGGTGGTGGTGGAGGAAGAACAGTCTATTATGTAGTTATATAAAATACATTTTCAGTTTATATTCTTCCCTTAGTAATTAACCAGTTGTTTGCTATAGTTTTTGGTTTATGAAAGATAATTTATGTAAGACTAAAGATATGTTGCGAATAACTAATGATATCAAAAAGTAAGTAAGTTCACACCTTCAGTGGAATCTACTTTCACAATGTCGTGTTGAGGACGACAAACAAAAACGCCCATAAACCATAATAGAAGTGTTTTCTCAGAAGACACAAAGAGATGGGAGTTAAGGTAAACAAAAAAAAACAAACTCTCAGATAACTTACGTAAGCAAAAACTCTTAAAAATGATTAGGCCGTATATTTTGCGAAATATTCTGCGTGAAGACACGAAGAATGAAATTAATCTTAGCGTTCACACACACGTTCACGAGGACAAAGAATTATTATTTTTTGGTCCCAGAAAAGGCAGAATCCAGAAGAAATAATACAAGGAGAGGGACGTCCAAATTAGTTGATTTTTTTTTCTCCTTAGTAATAAATCATAATTTATCGTGAGAGATATTATTTTGAATATTACGCGAATTATTATTATCGTTGTACGAGAAATAAAACCGACGATTTTTTTCATTATTTACACATTCATTTTTGCATTTTATCTCTGTAAATTATTTCACGCTAGTATGACTTGTTAATATGACACCGTTTTGCTAGAAAAGTGATTTATATCTTTTTGTGAATTTCGTAGCGAATTTTTCGATACAAAAAAATCTTACAATTTGAAACATTACAATTAAGACTGATAAAAATATTTTTCAATGAACATTCTAATTTAATGTAGTGCTTTGATATGTAATTGTTTTCAGGAAAATAAAAAAATATGAAATATATAAGCTGTTAACAACTTGAAAAAAAAAATTATAACTTTCATCTAGGTACTGCAGGTAGTACCTACAACACTCCTGTATTTAGAAAAAAGTTTCCTGTATTTAGAAAAAAGTACAACTAGTGATAAAAAAACAAGTATTTTATTAATTTACTTTTTTGTGAATTTCCTTTTTTTGTATATTTAATATTATTTACATTGAATTAAGCGTAGGTTGGATTTTTACAACTTCCTACGCATAGCAACATTGACACTAGGTATGAATAAATTTGGAGATATATTATAAATATAAAATAAAAATTGCTTGGTTATCGTTCTTTTATATTTGATTGATTATAATGAATTGCATTAAATATCTTATTTTTCAACCGTTCAAAACCAACAGTTTTATACACCTGACATGTATGTACACTTATTATTTTGTCGATGAGCCTTAATACCAGACCTGCAACGACTATTTATAAGTAATTGCCAGTCCTAGGTGACCATTTTATAATTCTAAATTATCCAACTGTCGATTCGTTCATGAGAATTCAATTCTCTTAATGAATCGACATTATCCAACTGTCGATTCGTTCATGAGAATTCTATTCTCTTAATGAATCGACATTATTAAGCCAAGATGCGTGTACGAAGGAAAATTTTGTATGGTGTAGTGGACTTTTTGCATGCTAATAACACCAACTAGAGGCCTCGCAGCATATATGTTCCCATACACGGATTTACTCAGGATTCGGAGTAGAACATTTTATGTGAGTTTTGTGTGTGTGTGTGTGTGTCTGTGTGTGTGTCTGTGTCCCCCCCCCCTTATTACTTTTGATCCGCTCAATTAACAGAGCCCAAATTTTCAGAATATATAAACAGTTATAGGCCTACAAAACTTTTATACTCAGAATTGTGAATTCTTGTTTCAGTCAGGGGTTATCAACTTTTGAATTTTTACTTTATTTTTCCATATATCTCAGAAACCATAAAAGCTAAAACGCTGAAAATTGGTATAACGATAGACAAATACAAAATCTCAAATTAGTTTTTTTTTTAAATTCCAGGGTTTCTCAAACATTTATTATTAAGAAAAGTATTTTATTTATGATAAATTCATGAGTTTAACTGCCTATATTTCCATTTTTTTTAAAATATCGAAAAAAGCCGAAACACCCCAACTATATAATTTAATTTTACATAAAAAATATAAACATTGTATTAGCACATCTCAATTTTTTTTAACAATTTTTATAAAAATTGATTTTAGTGACGACATCACTTCATACAATTTGTATGGTAGTTGCCTATACACAATATGTAAGAAGACTTAATAGTTTGATTCTTAAATCTCCAAACATACATACATACCATCATACTGTTTTCATATTCTGGGTAGGATCAAAGGACTGACCTCCATACTATCCTATCTTGACATACATACCTAGGTACATGTGTTGTATAGAAAACCAAATATCTTAAAATATTAAATAATTTGTATTTATGGGTTTATAGTTTTGTACTTATTCTTCATCTGTACATACTATCTCTATCGACAGTTGGATCTCATGTGATACATGCAACTAGTTAAGCCAAGATGCGTGTACGAAGGAAAATTTTGTATGGTGTAGTGGACTATTTGCATGCTAATAGCACCAACTAGAGGCCTCGCAGCATATATGTTCCCATACATGGATTTACTCAGAATTCGGAGTAGAACATTTTATGTGAGTTTTGTGTGTGTCTGTGTGTGTGTGTCTGTATGTCCGTCCCCCCCTTATTACTTTTGATCCGCTCAATTAACAGAGCCCAAATTTTCAGAATATATAAACAGTTATAGGCCTACAAAACTTTTATACTCAGAATTGTGAATTCTTGTTTCAGTCAGGGGTTATCAACTTTTGAATTTTTACTTTATTTTTCCATATATCTCAGAAACCATAAAAGCTAAAACGCTGAAAATTGGTATAACGATAGACAAATACAAAATCTCAAATTAGTTTTTTTTTTAAATTCCAGGGTTTCTCAAACATTTATTATTAAGAAAAGTATTTTATTTATGATAAATTCATGAGTTTAACTGCCTATATTTCCATTTTTTTTAAAATATCGAAAAAAGCCGAAACACCCCAACTATATAATTTAATTTTACATAAAAAATATAAACATTGTATTAGCACATCTCAATTTTTTTTAACAATTTTTATAAAAATTGATTTTAGTGACGACATCACTTCATACAATTTGTATGGTAGTTGCCTATACACAATATGTAAGAAGACTTAATAGTTTGATTCTTAAATCTCCAAACATACATACATACCATCATACTGTTTTCATATTCTGTGTAGGAAAAACAGACTGACCTCCATACTATCCTATCCTGACAAACATACCTACAAGTTTTATATAGAAAATAAAATATCTTCAAATATTTATTAATTTGTGTTGTTTATAGTTTGGTACGTATTCTTTGATTATGCATACTATCGCCATCGACAGTTGGATCTCATGTGTTACATGCAACTAGTATTTACAAAAATTTGTTTATAAATTAAAATCTGTTTAAAAAAATGTTGGTTTTTCAGTTTAATACCAACATAAATCCGGGGGGGCAAGTCTGGTTAACAGGCGGAATCAAAAACATCCATGTTAACTCAAATCATGGATATAATTATCATAATATATAGAGTTACATGATATCTTAAGATATTATAAGATAATTATATCCATGACATATGTAAACACGGATGGTTTTGATTTCGCCGTTTTACCAGACTAGCCCCCCTGAGTTAAATAATTTTGATACATAAAAAAACACGAATGTAGGTATGAGATACAGTCATAATTTATTATATTTAAAATAAATATAAAATTACAAACTTAATTAGAGCACCTGCGATAAAAAATGTTTTAAGAAATATTTTTGTAAGTATACAAAACTGCTTTACCATAAAGAAGTTTATTAATAACAATAAAATTACTTATATATATATTTTTTACTTATTTATATTTTACATCTTTAGTTTTTTATTTTTTTTATTTTTTTTTAAATATATAAAAATAAAGTTCTTGGGTAAGTGATAAGCTCTTATTTATAAGATTTTGACACATTGTTTTCACTATTACAAAAAAAGGAACTCGTAAGAAATTAAATAAAATTATTTGAAAATGTGGCAGAAGTCTGAAAAAATATTGAAATGATAAAAATACGTATATTTTCAACTCGCCGTTGTACGCATAATAATGTACATGAAATAAATAAATAAATATTTTAATATTCTTCCTTTGTTGCAGAACGAATCTTGCTGAAGCTCCATGAAGACATAGAATATTTTTTTTGTATGAAAATAAAATATTTATAAAAGATTATATTTCAGCCAATATTTTCTCTATGTTTAGTCAAAAAAAAGTGACCACACCGGGTGGTGATAGAGGAAATAATAATAATTATCGCTATGGATAAATTATAAAACAATATTCTGAAGTTAGGTATTGAATAACGAGAGTATTATTAATTTTCCATTTAATTACTTGGCATAGGTACCTACACAATATGGAGGAAATTGGCAAAAATATCGAATGCCTTAAATTTATTGTATGGAACTCGATTCACACAGCGTGGGCCGTTGTAAGGGAAACAGGGCGGCATTTTGTGTTAGGGGAAGTATTAGGGGAATGGAGAATTCTGACGTCATCACCCAACTGAGTGACGTCATACTCTTTCAAGAACAAGGCGTGATAATATTGCAGAGGCTTTTGTAGACGGACGTCACGCAACTTTGTACTTTAGTGATACCATATTCATTATTATACATTCCGAACACTGCGCGTATAAATTTATCAAGCTTAATCTAGCTATAAGTTTTAAACGTTGGTTTAGAGTTGAAAGTGAGTAGGTAGGTACCTACCTATCGAAGAAAGAAACTTGAGTTTAAAAGTAGAACACAACGAGAAAATCGACAAAACACTTCCATGTATCCAGCGCAAATGACGAGTTAAAATATCGTACAAATGAATGTGTTTCGTTAGAAAATCCAACACGGTGACAAAAAATGGGCCAATAAAAATAGATAAAATGGATGATGAACTTACAGACGGTGGCCAAATTAATACAATCAAAGGAAAAAAATGCAAAAATAATTGTATTTTTAGCTGTTATCCAGCAAAATCGAATCACATCAGTATATTTTTAATTGTGGCAACTCCCTTCATTATTGTTATCGTACTTGCAACACTTTTTAAGCATCAACATGAAGTTTGTCACATACAAGATACGATAATGTCAGTTTAGTATTGGTCTTCACAGAGTGTGCGGGTGTTAATGGAATATTTTGCCCATTGATTTTGTGTTTATTTGAGACAGTGTTTGAGTGTTTCTTACATTTTTTTTAAATAACAGGTAAACCTAATATTTATTACTAAATATTTATCACAATTATACTACTTATCAAATTATTACGATTTTGATAAATTATTTTCTAAATGTATGCTGAATTTCAGAATTTTTTGGTTTATTTTAGAAATGGGAAGATCTTGTGACCTCACTCCAAGAAAAAAATCTAAAATTGCAACCCTTCTTGGTCACTGTGAATACAGTCAACGAGAAATTGCCACACTTACCAATGTTTCTCAATATTCTGTGCACAAAATAAGTAGGCAAATGAAAGGAAATGTACCCCTTGAACCATCTCGAATAGGAAAATGTGGACGAAAGCGCATTACTACTCCGCGAACAGAAAGAAAAATCAGAAATGTTGCTCTAGAAAATAGACAGAAGCCTCGAAAAGTAATAAAATCTATTTTGCAGACCACAGGAGTCAATATATCTGATCGTACATTGAGACGAAGATTGGTGGAAATGGACCTCAAATGTTATCGCCCAGTGAAAAAGCCAAAACTAACACCTGAAATGCGTAAAAAGCGACTAGAATGGGAACTAAAACACCAAAATTGGAACGAAGACGATTGGAGCAAGGTATTAGAATGTAAAATAAGTTTTTATGAAACTTTCTGTATTAAATAAAATTGACTAGTGAAAACTTCTCGTGTTCTTTCAGGTTTGTTTTTCTGATAAATCCTCAATCCAAATACTGCAGGACAAAACTCAATATGTGAGAAGAAGGCCAGGTGAAAAATATAATGAGGAATGTGTGGTCCAAAGAGTGAAGCACCCTCAGTCAATAATGATCTGGTCAGTGATTAGTGGGATGGGTATGGGAAGGCTGTATATTGTGAATGGCACAATGCGCCAGGACCAGTATATAGAAGTTTTAAAAGGGAGACTAAAGCCTCAAGTGGCCGAATGGTTTCCAAATGGAAAATATGTATTTATGCATGATTCTGCACCCTGCCACAAAGCGAAAACCGTTACTAAATTTCTAGAAGGAGAAAAAATAAAGGTATTAGATTGGCCAGGAAATTCACCGGATCTAAATCCAATTGAAAACGTTTGGGAGGCTCTGAAAAGGGCAATTGTAAAATAAGGTGTCATCACCAACAAAAGACAACTAATAGAAAACATAATTGAGGCATGGCACAACACACCAGAATTAAAAAAATATCTCAATTAAATGTATCTCCAGCATGCCCAGAAGAATATCAGCAGTAATTAAAGCTAAGGGAGGATTTACTAAATATTGATCATTTTACCATAAAACGTATTTTATTATCAATAAACTATTATATATTCATAGTAAATGCATTTTATTTTATAAAAATATATTAAATCTCCCATGATATTCTAGAAAGATCGAAATAAAATAAAAAAATAATAATTTTCAATGATTCGAAGTCTAAAAACTGCTATAAATTCATTTTATTGTATTAATTTGGCCACCGTCTGTACATACATCACATTTTTTATTCAAAATGTTTTATTTATAATTTAGATGGGTCGATGGCAACGCATAGTTAGCGCGCTGGACTAGTAATCCAGTGGTCGCGAGTTCGAATCTTGCCTCGACCGATTTCGTTCACCTATATCGCAAGAATTTCTGCTTTATTTAGGGAATGCAGGAATGTGTATATGTACTTGTTTGACAAGGACATATTCATTTATTTAAAAAAAATATGTGAGACGCACTTGTTTATTGACAATATTCATAAACTAACCAATGGTTCCAACCCAGAGAAGCAATAATTGCCTGAGAAATAATTAGAAATAAAATTCTCCCCCTCTGGGCATCGAACCCATGACACCAGCAAAGCTGTCGAAAGACTTTCCACATTGCCACGGTGGTAGTCATCGTATTCCCTAAATAATTATTGGAAAATGTTAATGTTATATAAACTAGGTCGAAGCTAGATTTGATCCAAATATATCAATTTAATGCGATCCACACAGCTTCTGACCCAACAATCAAACATTCAAAAATATATCGGTCAAAAATATAGCCTACTAAAATGCATAGATATTTTTCTATTTGAAGTAAGCAGAATGAACTGATCGCCTGGTTTTCATCTATTCACATTTGTTAATTTCTTTCACCCAGATTTTTCAAGATTCCGTTTATACAGTAGAGATTTTCTTTAAAGAGATATACTAAAATGAAATAAATTGATAACGTAGTATGGTAGAGTGGTGTGTGTGAGCGGGAAGTATCGAAGTGCGAAAGAGATGAATGTATGCTGTTGGAATGGCGGGGGAGGCGGGCGACTCCATTCTGATTACTGGTGGTCACAGAGAGAGAGACATATTGTTGTTAATAAAAGAGATAATTACTGTACAAGATCAGGGGGGCAAGTCTGGTCCGACCGGCGAAATCAAAACCCTAGTGATTACCCATATCATGGATATAATTATCATATGGAGTTCTATGACATCTAAAGATATTATAGAACTCTATCTCCATCACTGGGTTTTTGATTTCGCCGGTCGGACCAGACTTGCCCCCCCTGGTGTATTGTATTTCTTCCTTCTTCTAAGTAAACTATAATATACTCAGGAAGTATATCACACGTAGTATTACACTCCTGAAATATTAAAAACAATAGTTTGGTATATAAAAGAAATATAGGTTATTTTAATAAGAAGTTACACGTGGATTGAATACAAAAATAAAAGAATTAAATAAAATTTTCTAATAAAGTCTGATCAACCGGCGGAATCAAAACCATCCATGTGTACCCATATCATGGATATAA
This sequence comes from Molanna angustata, assembly GCA_963576475.1. Lineage (NCBI taxonomy): Eukaryota > Metazoa > Arthropoda > Insecta > Trichoptera > Molannidae > Molanna > Molanna angustata. The sequence goes on from OY754970.1 coordinate 27,243,762, forward strand.
ATTCCTATATTGTCCTACCTTTTGGTTAGCTTAATGTCTGAACTCATCATCTACTTATTTTGAGCCTTGACACCAAGTCCTTCTGTCTCCTGCTGCGATCCTCCAATCGTCACTTGAAATTTTCACATTTAAAGAAATATAATAAAAAAAAGTAGTTTTCCTTACACATTATTGTTACAAAATCACTAAAATACACGATACACAGAGAAAATATAGTTATTAAAATGAAAACAATATATAATTATTCCACTTATTTATTTTGTTGACTACGACTAGTTTCGTGCAAAGCACATTTACGAGTACCTAGTCTACTCGTCTACTAAAGGCCCCCATTCACGATCGTGCCATCCTTCAAAATGGCTTGCCATCATTCCAAAATGCGCTCGTGAATGTCAAATCCCGCGCAGCCCAATTGGCCTGACACACCAAAATGGAATTCCAAACGATCGAAACTCTGTAGTACCGCGAAAACGGCGCGGCGCATCCTGTCGGCACGGCATGCTCGTGAGTGTGAAAACCAGCGGTACATCGCGCCATCTCATTGTGCCGAGCTGTTTGATACTCTCGTGAATGCGAAAATACGATTTTCTCTTTGTTTTTTCTATTTATATATAAACAGACCGCTAAATAGCAGTTGTATAAAACTCAACATCAGAATAATAACTCATTTTTACTTGAAAATTAGAATTTATTATTGCGAAAAAAATAGAATTTATTATTGCGAAAGCGCCGACCGCTTGCGTATACTAATTTTTATGGCGCGATGGCGCGATGGCGTGATGGCGCGATGGCGCGAGGGCGCGCCCGTGAGTGTCATGAAAATTTACAATGCTCCAAATGGAGCCGGTTCATATGGAACGACGTCAAATGGCACGATAGTGAATGGGCTGCTTAATACTCGTAAATGTGTATAGCACGAAGCTAGTCGTAGTCAACAAAATAAATAAGTGGAATAACTATATATTGTTTTCATTTAAATAATTTTAAATGGAATTCCACCAAGAATTGTCTGTCAATAAATTAAATATAAGAAAATATAGTTGTTAACCAGTGTAAAAAACAAGTAAAATGTAGAAACGAGAAAACATGTTTTTGATAAAAGAGTAGGTAATAAGATGATGTATTTATTGTCATTCCGCCATTTTGGGTTGTCAAACTGCAAAAAAGTTTAATCTCAAACGTCACGTTTTATAATTTGTTCGTTCAAATAATAACACCAGCCAGAGCTGTCTCACAGAGACACAATTTAACGACTGGGTATGAAGATAAGAAATATTATAACATAACCACCCAAACAAAATTACGCCAGAATTATATTACCAACTGAAATTACCACGATTATGTACGGAGGCAATTCTAAAAGATAGTCAGGAAGAACGATAATAATATACTCACGTTGTATGAAGAATACACATCAGTGGGTTAAATTACAGATCCCTTGTTTAGGATCCGGAAAATATGCCGAGTTGGTTCGAATCCAAGCCTGATGTGTTTGCTAGATTTACAGAAAAAAAATATGAGAAATTGTGTTTCATAATTATAATTACGAACAAGATAATTTTACTATATAAGATAGTCCTGAGTCCTGTTGTTTCGAAGTACGTGACAAGTATTACAAACATCCATATATTGAACGTTTTATTTGTTAAGTTACCTTTAACTTCCGAAGAAAAAGCCCTGAAAACAAGTACCACAGTCATTTCCCAAACGTTGATTCCAATTATCAAAAAACTTTACGTTTACTTTCTTTTACGTTTTTGGAATGTACCTGATTATAATAAAAATAATTAGGGTTTTCCGTGTCTTAATATTATTATTATAAAAATTTAATTACCTTTCCCTGCGTATGTTTCAAGAATGAATATACTATGAATAAAAACTTTATCAAAACAACTTGGTACATTTCATTATTCACATTTTTAGGCTTCCTAGTTGTTTGCTCGATTAACAATAAAGTCAAGAGAAAAATCTCAATGGCTGCTTAGCACGACTAACGCTTCAATGTACTAACTTTTGGAATTCTTCCAGAGAAAAGTATGCAATTATAATGAATATTTGAAAGTTAGTCTGACAAGCGTGAAAACAGAATGATATGAATCGCACTATTTGTTCTTCATTTTTTGTATTATCTTGAACAATTTGGATCATTGTTATTGAATATTCAAAGTACAAAAAGGATTTGATTATACTAAAAATATCCGATTTATATAAACATTGGTACAAGTAGATATTATAAACAACCCAAAAATGAATTTGATATCTGCTACTTTTGAATAAAATATATTGTTAAATAAACTCACGCGTTTACTATTTACACAGTTTATTTACTATTACAGTAATCATATGTATATTATAAGAGTGAAGTACAATATTAGTATATAAATGATCCACAACGTGAGAGCACTATATCATCAACCAATACCCGATCAATCCACCCCCGGCCTTACCTCAGACATTCCTTTATATCAATCTCCCTACTCCCGAAGAATGCCGATCTCCTGTTCGTGCAATCTCGTAAAATGCTATAAAGATTGCCTGTCGAAAGGCGCAACATCAATATATTACAAATAATTATGACACGTCACCTCATATATGAAGACTGTTGCCTTACAAAAAAGTTTCTTCATCACTTCATAGAGGGCGATGATGTTTTTCGGCTTATTCTCAAGTGAAAGGATTTGATGTATAACATAATGTATGGATCGCAAATTTGGAACCCGATGTATCTTAAGTACATAAATAGACTGGATAGTGTACAAAAACGCTTCCTCAAACACCTCATCTATAAATCTGGCTGTCGGGAATTAATGGGCCCGCATAATCATATAAATAACCTATACTTAGCTGAATCAAAATTTAATTTACCATCACTATCATCTAGACGAATAACTGCAGACTCACTATTTTTGTTTAAACTATTTCATAACATTATTGATTGTCCAAATTTATTAGAAAATATCTCACTTCACATTCCAAACCGCAATGTCAGATCAAAACCTACTTTTTCTATTTCACACTCTAAAACTAATCTTAGGAAAAATTTCTTTACTAACCGGGCCACCTCCAATTTTAACAACCTGCTCAATAACATTGACTTTTTTCATACCCAATCTCTACACTTGTTCAAAATTGCGATAAAGCGCCAACTTTGCACTGATAACATAACTCAAAATTCTACTCTCTAGTATATACATGAATATATGTATGTGTCACCATAATGGTTGCAACACCTTCTTCGTTGATCCTTAAGTAAGTTAGAATCCCATGTTATGATTCTAGAATATAATCCTCTCTGTACTATTCCCTGTATATTTCAGGTGTGTTCCTATAATTTTGTTTTTTCTCATTTTTCGTAAATTGTATGTTAAGCTTTTAAAATTATTTGATATGATGTCCTATTATTATGTACTGTAGTCTACATTTACTTGTTTTTTTTTCATTGTCTTTAATATAATTATGCTCTACTGTACTGTTGGATATCCAAAAAAAATAAATAAAATAAATAATTTGTTACATATATAGAACTTATAAAAAAATGGATCGATAGGGAACTCAATACCACCTGGCTGACGAATGTCCAAAGGGACATGAAGAAGCTGGGTCTGAGAAAGGAGGATGCGCAGCAGAGAGACTATTGGCGCTGCATGGTTAGGAAAGCCGACCCCGTGTAACGGGACATGGCGAGGATAAAGAAGAAGAAGAAGATAGGGAACTCAATAAAAATACATAATTGGTGAAAGTTGCGAAAGCGCATAAAGTGATCACGCAAACTAGCCGATGACATGTAAACCCTGTTGGTGCCTTGATTTCACGGTTTTCCTATAATATTCCAACTTCGTCCGTATTGAGAAAAATTTGTCAAAAAAAGTATATACAGAAATTACATGCGACATGTGAATGCCAATTAACAGAATTACAGCTAATTAAATTCATAAATTATTAATACTATTTGCTGGTACACTTCTTCCTTTACCACCAAAAGATTGCCTTTATTGTTACAGATTGCGCCTAGCAATGCTCTAAAAGATCAAATGAAGAGTCATGCAGACACTACGCTAAAAATTGCTAAATAGAACATATTTTTAAGAAAACACTACAACTAAAAGAACTTCTTCATGGTTTATTTTTTAAACTAAATAGATGATAAAATAGATCAGATAACACATAATGTAAGTTATATACGATTAGTTAGAAAAATGAATATAAAAGAGCACCGTATTTATGACATTCTTGAGAGCTCTTTGTGATTACAATATCCGCAGATCGAAAGGAACCCTTGAATATCTTTCTAGAATTCTTAGCGGTAGACACTATCTATTCAGTATTAGTTTGAGGATATAATAATATGTACGTGCCAAGTATCGAGTTGCGTTCATAAAAAAACAACAAAATGTTCAAATAATTGTAATTTAATACAAATAAATAACATTTATTTACAATCTGTAACCGTAAGAAGAAATAAACGATCACTTATCATTGATTAATTATTTTATCAACCACAGAAATTCCCTTTTCCCGAAAGAAAGTAGGTAATTGATGTAGTTAATTTCAGCTCTCCCAGCCATTTACTTCCTCTATCACTGATGAAATTGGTTTCGAAACAAGAAAATATGTACTGGATAATAAATTCCACATCTTATGTTTCGTGTAGGAAGAACATTATTGATGTTTGAAAAATCTATTTTTTGGATAGTATTTTCTCCATCTTTTAAAGTAATTACTTTAAAGAATGTATGCAAATTAAACGCATTGTTGGGAATGGTTGGCAGCACAGCGATGCACCTCTTTCTACAGATCTTCAGCGACTCTCTTCAACTCTTGTGTAGGAGGTACACTTTATGTCCTGGCACACCTGGGGGCCTAGCCAAGATGACGAGTAAAAAGTTAACGTTTTTTTGTATGGGATTTGACGTTTGATTGACGCCAGACCAACTCACGAACGTTTCTCCAAACGTTAACTTTTAACTTGTCATCTTGGCTAGGCCCCCTGCTCTAGATACTACCGGTGGGGACGCCCCTGTAGTTGTTCGCTCAACCTCAACCATTCCCTCCAAGATGATTTGTTGGAGATCCTCGTGTCCCAACACATGGCCTATCCAGTTTGCACGCTATTTTGATATGGTGTTCAACGTGAGCCTGTTTCTTCTATTTTATGAAATTATATGTTTTTTGATATGCCATGTCCTTTACGGAGTAAGCAGAGAGAACCGAGCACTTTATTCCTCTATTTTTGCGTACACTTTTGGCTTCCTTCACATCCATGCATCGTCTCAAACATGTTCGTCGATTTTTCATTTCCTTATGTTTCCTTCTTTAAAAATATCATTCACATGGTCATGCCATCCCTTTCTGGGGCCGCCCCTGCTAATCATTCCATCTTTTACATCCATGTATATTTTAGTGGTTAGTCGTATATCGTTCATTATTTGAATATGTCCAAACCACCTCAAGGCATTTCCTTTCATTTTAATAATAATATCTTCTCACATGCCTCACAATAATCTCATTATATAATATCTTAAGAAATATACTCTCTACTTAATATTGTTTTTATTGTAATTTTCAGAGGCATCTTAGGTAGGTACAGATTCTCTTTTATATATATGTTACAATGGAGTATACAACACAATAACAACTAATTGTCACTTGGAGACCGATGGTGTTAATCAATGACTTTTTATTTTATTAGAGTTTTTGAACTTTCAATATTCAATATAATTAAAATGTTATTTTTGACTATAGATAAACTCTGACAGTTGAAATGTCAAAACGGGCAATGGGGCGTAAAAAAGAAGAGGATTGGACGAAAAAGTTTATTTAAATAATTTGATTTACTTTCCCATTTGTATTATATCCAATTTAAGTATGAGAGCGAAAATAGGAATACTTGATTGGATTAATTCCGCGTCGTTTTATGTCAGTCGATCAAACAAGTTTATCAATTTCGACGGAATAAAAAAATTGAGCTTTCTTTGATTTCGTCCTGGTAAAATTAATTTCTTTTTCTGTAATAATTCGGTTTCTTTTCTCTTTCGGAATAAAAATATACCAGCCGCATGTTTTTTTTCCCAACTCGAAAACCTTTTTAATAACGTGAAAAAAATTTGGATGAAAGGAGATTTTTTCATGCATACTTTTGTGGCTGGCGTATACCTATAGATAGGTAACTAGTACCTCAGCTCCTTTACCATGTGAAATATTAAAGTAAATCTCATTGATATTAAAATTATTAACTCATAAACAAAAAAAAGGTTTCTTACTTCTATTTTTGAATCAAAAAACCTTGAGAATATAGACTTTTTTATACCTCTTAAACTTAATTTCTGTCAAAACAATGAAATGCATAAATTTTTATTTTAGAAGAAGAATTAAATATTTATCTACAGCTTTCTAATTTAATTAGTTTCTGAGATATGAATCTTCATCAATAACTACTCCCCCCCCATCCCTTTACACGTTATAATAGACTTTATTTTAGCACAGAATAAAATATTTGACCCTTTCATAGAAAACCATTTTTAGGAAATTCCGATTAAGTGAGTTTTTGGCTTATAAGCACTTAAAAATTATCCCTATTTACACCATTTTTCATCCCTTTAAAAAAAATATGGAAAAACGCAAAAACGTCCTACTACTAATTTTAATAGATAGAGTGTATACCTATGCCAAATCTTATAAGTTCATACCACGCCTAGTTTGCGAGATATTCGTATATTCTAAAAAAATTTCAACCCTATTTTCATACTTTTAGACGCGGAATTTTCATAAATCCTTCCTTAGTGGAAGGTTTTGTTATTAAAGCTATTTGATTTCCAAATTTCACTTCTCTACGAATAGCCGTTTGGGCTGTGCGTTGATGAGTGATGATGACTGCGTTGATGACTGTGCCGACCGCCGCGCCGTGGTACAGTTGGTAAGCAGTTTGGTTTCTGTGCGGACGCCCTAGGTTCGATTCTCAGGGCGTGAGTTGGTAGAAATTGCCATACGGCAATAAACTCGCCACTTGCGCAAGGTGCAAAGAAGTTTTCATTATTATTATTATTATTGAGTATGTTAGTCAGTCAGATAGTTAGGACACATTGTTTTATAGATATAGATATGTCAAATTTACGTCAATGTCAGGATTTCGTTCTTTATAATATTCAGATATGCACAGAAAATCTCATTAACTTTTTATCAATATGTAGGTATGTCTACACGTTACATGTCATGTATTCAAACATTTAAACCAAAACTCGAATAAAAAATAGGTTGTTAAATACGATAATATCAATTTCATTTGCATGAGTACATATCTTAAGTGCTTATATTTTATATTATCAGTTTTATTACATTTTTCTGAATAATTTATAAAAGAATAAAAGTTTATAAAAATATATAATGAATTAAATACTAATAATTTTCATGTTGGATCGATAAAGGTAAGGAAAAACCTTATTTCACGATTACGTGAATAAACACATTAAATCATGTTTTAACTGTATTCAACTCTTCAACATAAAATAAATTACCTATGTAAGTGCAAAAACTAATATTAAAATTATAGAATCACAATCTGTAAATGTTGTTTTCAATTATTTATTCTATCTAGGTAAGCTAAGAGTCAAAAGGTATATTTTTTTCCCATTAGAAAAAGAATTTGTTTATTTTTTGTGTAAGTACTTAAATATTTTTTAGTTTCTGAAGAATGAACTTTGTTCCTAGTATATACAAAAGTGATAAATTGTTTTTTTGGTATCATCAAATTAATGTTTTTTGATACCACCTCCCGCTCCATTTATGTAAACTAATACAGCCCATTTGTAAAACACAAAGAAATATTTTATGACAAGATTTAATATCTCAATAGAGACGAATTTGAAATATTATAGGAGAACCAGAAACTCAAGGCACCTATAGGGCTAACGACCTGTCATCGGCTGGTTTACGTGATCACTTTAAGCGCTTGCGCAACATTCACAAAATATGTTTTCTTATTAAGTTTTCTATTAATCCAATTTTTTAAAAGTTCTATATAATTTAATCACTATCGCCATCTATGAATTGACAAAGAAACCTTTTTGTTACGCCATCTATTGAGATATTGGTTTGTAAACAATGAAAGCAACAGTCGTTATAAATGAGGTGATAATGCTTTCGCACAGATGTCACTCCTGAACCATGTCAGAATTATAAGTTCATTTTTGGCTTGTTTACTTGTTGTACCTATGTGTATGTGCATCGAATATATTTATAGGACTTTAGACTGCCTCAGACTAACCAGGCAGGTACACAAAATCATTATTGTATACCTAATGATTTGCCAGAATGTGTGAAGGAAGCATTTGGTCTTGCCGCTCGTCGTTGCCTAGGTATTGAATACACAAAGGAAAAATTCTTTTAAGATATTGTGTGCTTTCTTGTTTTTTGTGTAATTTGGAATATTTTCTTGTTTTTTTGTTGTTTTTATATAATTCATACTATGTAAATTTGTCTTTTCTTTCGCCTTATTAATATTCTGTTTGTTTATATTACTAGGTGAAAAAATATTTTTTTTTAAATCTAAATAAAATGTACATAATGGATCTTTTTATCTGCCTTGTTCCCTGGAAATAATGCAATATTTGCCTTTATGCAAATGTAAAAATATTCGTTTTACAAAAAGTATTAATAAACTGAATTAATAAACTCAAATATCGGATAATTAAATTTGTGGTACATTTTAACAATATTTTTAATAACTTTGTGTTAACCACTTAAGTAGGTACTGTGGAAATATACTAACTGTGTGTTTATACTTACTGTGGAAACTAATGAAGAGGGAACGGTTAATTTCGAAACCGGTCGTATTATTCCAATAAATGATGCCTACAAATTTATTAAAAATATAATTTAAAAACCATTTTTAACTTTGTGAATTTTCATCGCTTCAAATCAAATAAAAAAAAGATCATTTTATAACATGTTTTATGTTCATTAAAATTCACAATAAAAAAACATCTCACCAAATACATGTTATGTTCGAATAATATGATGTCTATCCGTCATTTTATTTCGAAACAAAACTAGCTTATGGCTTAGTGTATGTATCCTGGGACAAAGGGAATATTACATAATCACATGGGGTATAGGCTTGTCCTCAAAATGCGGGAATATAGGGCGTCCGTGTCGGGAAAGCGTTGGGACGCGTCTGGGTCCTATCGGGATAGACATCGTAACAGACTGATGTATAGACTATAACAAATTCATATAACATAATCGTATACAGGAAATATGAATTAATTTGAGTATTCAATAGCTTCAATCGAGAGCTTGAATTGTGTGAGGGTCTGTGACCTATATAAGAAATCACAATATTTTTGGAGGAATACATATATGATAAAGTGCACCTGAAACCACGCGCGCAATAAGTTGTTCATAAAGAATAGTCAATACTATGTATAGATTAAAATATGTAGAGATAAATAAACGCATTAGTACAAATTAAAAGTTAAATAGTGAATAAAATAAAATAGCATTATTATGTGATATCTGTTATAAAGTACTGCTACTATTTACACAGAATAAAAGGATTCGATTCAACTTTTTGCGATAGAATACAAAAAGTATTAATGGTTTCAATGGTAGAATAAAAAAAACAATAGAGTTTTGAACCATAGTGGAATGATAATATTCTAATTCAGAATGCAATAGAAAATAATGTTTCACTATTTGTGGATATATATGACCTATAAGAACTTTCTTTCTGGTGTAGATACATCGACTCCATGAGATATGAAGAAAATTGATGTCTGTTGAAAATAAGTGATGGCAGAAAAATTTTCTAATACCATTGTGATGTTATTTACCTTTTGAATTTGGCTTCGGATCGATTCGACAAAGTTCGAATTTACCCAACTATCGAAAGACTTCGTCACACACCATTATGGCGTCTCTGTCGCACCAAACTAATTTAAATGCGTGCGAATGAGATGAATGTTAATCAGACTCTTTTTATTGAATTAGATATATTTAATTAATGTGGATACATTTAAGTATCTCTGTAGTATTCTTTCGGAGACCCTCAACCCGGATATGGAGGTCAGGTGCAGAATTGAGGTAGCAAGAGCTGCCTTTAATAAAATGAGATCCCTCTTCTGCAACGAAAAGCTCAATATGGACCTAAGACAGTGGATGATCAAATATTTTCTGTGGTCTGTGTTGCTATAGACTTAGACGATAGAAGTGAACATCATGAACATAGTAGAAGCTTTTGAAATGTGGTTACATCGCAGTGGTTAAATGCTCAAAATCACTTGAACAGATCTGGTTACAAACTCAGAAGTCTTTAGTCGAGCCAAAACACTCCGGCGACTCCTATCCACAATAAAGGTGCGCATTATCGCATATCTTGCAAACTTGCTTCAATTAATACGGAAGAACAAGATACAAGGTCGCCGATGGACTGGAAGGAGACAGATGTCCTGGCTGTGTAATATTAAGGTATGGACGGACTTCAGAACTGTGCAGCAGATATTCCGGGCAGAACAGAACAGAGAGGGATTAGACAAAATTATTGCCCACGTTGGGGGTTCCTGACAATACACCAGAAGAAGAAGATATTAAATTAATACGAAATTTTATATTTTATCTCTCTAGACTACCCCCATAATAGTAAAGATAACTAAAATTGTCAAAATAACACCACAACCACGGACTTCTATAATATCTATAATCAATAGAAACTCGAAAATATTCTGCGGGTGTCCTTTGGTCTTGGACTGGGCCCTTACATAATGTTACGGCGTCGTTAATGGCACATCACGTTTCAGTACGACATCGAGGTATCGTGACGTCACTAGCGACGCTTTTGGCGTCACAGCCCCCCACCAACTCGGTCCTACTGACATAGAAACCTACCACATTGCGCAAGCTCAACTGACCCGAACAACATTTAAAATAATACTCCCTTTCTGGGTACATGGATTCGACTACGCTCTGATCGATAATGTATATTAAAGGCTCTTGTTCTCCAATATATTAATATGGACCAATACTATAGTCGAGCTTTGTCTTATGAATGATATCAGAAACTTTAACTATAATTAACATCAGGCATAGAAACGAGGGATTCACTACACGTTTACAATTTTATTTATTATTTCCATAAGATAATTTCTTACAACCAAACAAAACAAAGTATGTAGTATTAATTTGGCACAGAAACTAAAATCTATCATCAAACCAAATAAATAATTCACAATTGATGATTTTTCTTGATTAACTTTTTAATGCTCTAATTCAAAAAATTGAATTGCTTGAAATAATTTGAATAAATCCCTTCATAGTGGCAGTAATCCTACCTCAGTTACAATCCTTAACGACATAATTCGTTCAATAATATGATGATAACAGTTCCTTCCAAACCCTGGTTCAAGGGGGATTGATCCCCCCCCCGAAATGAAAAAAGAAGATATTTCTTTAGTAAGTAACAACAAGACTGGAGTTACATACAGTGCACTCATTTCACTCTGTTGTTATACAAAACATAATAGTTAAAATCACTACAAACAAATTTCCCTACCTATTTTTATTTTTATTATATATGACTGTGCTTTATGCTCGCTTGGTACTCGCACGGGGATACGCTCGCGGGGCGACTTGTTTCTACTGTTCCACTAAGCTAAACCCCTCCCGAAATTATTTTCTGGCTACGGCCTTGCCTGGTTTCATGGAAAAAAAATGTTAAAAAGAGATGTTTCAAACATATTATGTATGTAGAATGAGAATTAGTCACTGCATGATCGCAAACCACCTTTACAAGATACATATAAGGGACAGTCCTTGTGTGATTGTGGAGAGGTGGAAACTTTGGATCACGTTTTCGTGGAGTGTCCAATACACGATAAATTCGACTTCCATGCTGCGTGTCCCTCTGCCTGTTAATATGTCGCATCTTCTCTCCCTAAATTCGTCTAAAGTTTACTCAATCGTATCAAAATTCCTTAATTTAAATGAAATAAATCTTAAAGAGATCTTTAAATCATACAAAAAATTGAAATCCTTATAAATATAAACATATTCGTTTTATCATGGGAAAAAAATATGATGATGACGATTCGAGAATAATGAAAGACTGCCTCGAGAATAATGAAAAATTCTTCTGTACGCGTGTATGTCACTGAACTCCTCCTAAACGGCTGCTTTTTGTGTGCTTTTGTGTGAGTCCCTGAATGGTTAAGATTCACAAAATGGAATTTTAAACATTAATATAATAAAAGGAAAATAAAAAACTTGATTTTTATAACTATAAATTATAAAAGGTGGCGCTAATGTCGAATTGGCAATGTTTATATTTTTTCATATGACAACACTAAGAAAACTGTCACTTACGTCGTTGTTTGGCTTTTATTGACATAAAGTTCTTTTCGCTCTGTTTCGGTATTAGGTATTCATATTTCAACTATTTACATGTGCATGTAAATTTAATTTCTGTTCACTGTTTTGTTAATATTCATATTACAATTCGTTCGTTTTCGTGTCCAGACATTATATGCTGTATTGCGAAATGACAATCAATATAACCTCAAAGTGTTTAGCGGCTCATCGAACAAGAAAATGTAAGTTTGCTCAGCGAATAATAACATCCATATGATTCAAATATATGGAACGTATATTTTATTGTTTCACAAATAGTTCGGGCAGGACAACGTCTGTCGGGTCCGCTAGTGAGGTATAATTATCTTAAACATGTCATAGTAATATTTTATTTGTCATGTATTGGAAATCGATAGTAATCAATATTTATAATTATAAAATTATAATAAGTAATTATTTAAACGCGGCTCTGGTAGCAGAATCGGAAGATGATCTACAAAGAATGTTCCACCTTGCATCACAAATATTAAATATGTGAATATCTGTAAACAAAACGATGAGTTTAACGATATCCAAGCAACCAAGAAGATGCAAGCTGGTAATAGATGACATTCCAGTGGAGCAAGTTATGACTTTCAGATATCTGGGTGTGGAAATCTCGAGCCATAGTGACCTTTACTCATAAGTTAGAGAACAGACCAATAAAGCAGCCGCTAGTTCAGGATGTCTCAAAAATATCATCTGGCATTGCAAATATATAAGAACGGTTAGTAAGGTCAGAATTTATAAGACATGTGTTAGACCAATCATGACATATGCGGTGGAGACAAGAGCAGACACGACAAGAACCAAAAATCTCCTATGAACATCGGAAATGAAGGTTTTAAGGGCTATCACAGGGAAGACGCTTAGGGATAGAATTCGCAATGACGACATACGATGGAGTAGAGCTAGGAGAAGATTTTGGAGGGACCATGTTAACAGGATGGACGCATCTCGAATCCCATCCATAACGGCAAACGAAATCCCACAGCTTTCTCGAAAAACATATCTACGATCTAATATAAGAAGAAGAAGAAGAATTATGTAAACATAATGATAAAAATATAATTACAAATGTTATAAATTGTTAATTATATTACAACTTCATAAATGTGCAGTTGTACAGGTTATATTTTTTTAGTGAAGCAGCTATCTTATAAGTACCTACTTAAATATATAAAAGTTACATATAAGTTGAAAACCGTAATTTTGAATTCGTTTAGTAGTTTTAGTGTTTGCGCAATATGTTCTATGGTAAAGGGACTCTGCTTGTAGGATTATGGCTTCTTGTGCCGAATATTAATAACGATTTTAATTAAGAACCAACATAGGTGTTGGAATTTTGTTCAGCGAGAAACATAGCAGGATCATAAAGTGATTTATTACACTGTATTAGTTAGGTAAATTAAGTTCATTAATGTAAATAATAAATTTTCAGGTAGAAAACGGCCAAGGATAAAGTTTTGCTATAAATATCGTTAATTATACGTACAAATATATAATAATTAACATAATTTTAAGTTTAGAGGGGGACTGCTGCCAACGTACCTATTTTTTCAATTTGAATTTGCATCATTACTACAATACGAATCATTTTGAAAAAAATAACCTAGTTGGTTTGGATATTAATAAACAAAAATATACCTTAACTTTTTAGTTATATTCTGTTTATATTCTTGTAGGAAAATAATAAGCATACACCGATTTATGACATTTATCTTAAATTTCTAAAAAACTATAGGTAAGGTATAGAGCATTATATTTTTTTATAAATTAAAGAGATCAAAATATCTGGAAAAATACGATGTAACGTTGCATTAATGCATCAGGTTAAGTTAATAAAACAAAAAAACTTTTATTTCATAATGGCGCTGAATGAATGGAACGTCACATCATATTTTTCTAGATATTTTTGTCTTCTTTAATTTAAAAAAAATATGTTGAACTACGCCTTATATTTTATTAAAAATATAAATTTGATAAACGTTGAAAATCGGGGTATGCCATTATTTTTCTACAAGAATTTATACAGAACATCATCAAAAAGTAAAGATATATTTTTCTTTATAAATACCCAAACTATCTAAATTATTTTTTTCAAAACGATTTGATAAGAAATAATGATGGTACATCAAATTAAAAATAGGTACGTTGGCAGCAGTCCCCCCCTTAAAACAGTTTTGTCAATAAAATTAGAAGAAATTCGGAATTATTATTTTACTAGCTACCCCAAATTAAAACGATATAATTGTGAAATTTGCAACAAACGATTATATTTTGCTGGTTCATTGTGTAATATAAATTTGTAAGGGTTAATTATTTAAATATATTTTATTATCCTTGACTTATACATATCCTCAAAATAAATACCAGGGTGGCAAGTCTGGTCCAACCGGCGAAATCAAAACCCTCACGATTACCCATAATATTATGGATATAATTATTATATGGAGTTATATAATATCTTTAGATGAGTTCTATATATCCATGATATGGGTAATCACGAGAGTTTTGATTTCGCAGGTTGGACCAGACTTGCCCCCCTGGTCAATATTATGTAAATTATTTTGAAAGGTTTTAGTAAAAGTAAAAGCAACATTCGCAATGATCGCACCTAAGATGGAAATAATTTATTTATTTATTTGTTAATCGTTATTTACAATATTTTTTTTACATTTTATATATATCCACTTCACCAGGCTAAGCCTGTATCGAGGTGGAATATTTCACAATCACATATTTTACATCTTTATACAATACGATGGGTCGATGGCAGATGGGTCGATTTAGATGGTTCGATGACAGAGCGGATAGCGCGCTGGGCTAGTAATCCAGTGGTCGCGAGTTCGAATCCTGCCTCGACCGATTTTGTTCACCTATAGCACAAGCATTTATTTGCTTATTTTAGGGAACGTAGGAAGATGTATATGTACTTGTTTAACAAGGAAATCTTCATTTTTTTTTAAAGAAAAAAAAAATACTAGTTAAACCTGGCAGACGTTGTCCTGCGTGTTTAATTATTTATCTCCAAATATATAAAAATTCTTGATCTGTATATATTTTTTTATTTTTATAACATTCTTATCTAGAATCGCTAATCATTATTCCGTCCCTTCATTCCCTTCCTTCCCTATTCACTCACTTTTCCATAGATATATAGGATTATTATTTAATTAGGTATTTACTTACTAATTTATTTACTCAAACAAATATACCAAAATCCATTATTATGTAATGTTGTGTTTTTTTTATAATTTAAAAATTTTTGCTACACCGAATAGATCATTTTAAAAAAAATGTGTGCGAGATCAAATAAATAAATAAAATATAAAATTCGTTACCTGTTATGCGCTGAACGAATCCCTAAAATTTAATTCCAATCCCAAATAGATCATTTTTCGTAAATTCTTGTGTGAGTTATTGATTCTGCATATAAATAAAGTAGACTTCGTTAGATTGTCGTTCTGCCTCTCCTTGCATTCATTGGAAACTTTCCTTTATCTAAATCGACGATTTTACAGTAGAGCAAAAAACAATTTTACGTTGCTTGAAAGCCCTAGATTAGAAGCTGAACATAGCTATGCTGAGCAAATCCACAAATTTTCATTCCAATATCAAACATTTAAAAATAATATCGAATAAATAAATTATAATGCAAAAACCTTTTCTGGTATGAGCTGAACAAATTCCCAAAGTTTCATCGAAATCGGATGGATGATTTAGGAGTCCATCGACCACATACAAACAAATATACTTACATCCATTTTTGTATATATATATATATATATATATATATATATATATATATATATATATATATATATATATATATATATATATATATATATATATATATATATATATATATATATATATATATATATATATATATATATATATATATATATATATATATATATATATATATATATATATATATATATATATATATATATATATATATATATATATATATATATATATATATATATATATATATATATATATATATATATATATATATATATATATATATATATATATATATATATATATATATATATATATATATATATATATATATATATATATATATATATATATATATATATATATATATATATATATATATATATATATATATATGTTATAATATTTTTATCTCGGTTTTCCCGTGTCAGTAGGTCTTGACTAAGACCATTTGTCTTCCGACGTTTCGCCTTTTCTTGACGGTGAGCTTTCAGTGTGAGTAGACGTGTGTCGCGCGCGTGCTTTTCGTTAAGTCCTTGAAAATGCCTGGTGATATTCAGGCGAAACGTCGGAAGACAAATGGTCTTAGTCAAGACCTACTGACACGGGAAAACCGAGATAAAAATATTATAACATATTTCACCCGTGAAAACATCAAATATAACATATATATATATATATATATATATATATATATATATATATATATATATATATATATATATATATATATATATATATATATATATATATATATATATATATATATATATATATATATATATATATGTGCACTGTAACAGATACCAAAAGATGAAGAGGCTGGCGGACAACAGAGAAAAGGAGTGCTTGATGCAAAACTATCCTAGGATCGTGATCACGAAGAAGATTAAAAATATATATATTAAAATTATACGTTTTTAATTGTGGACCCAACAACCCGAGTACCTGGATTCGACCTGACACAAAAAATATGGGTACAGCAAAATAGGATAGAACGGAACAAGGTTGCTGTAACTTCTTGCTCTTGAGATGGGGAAAGAGTAAGAACCCAGACTGTGAATGCGGAGCTGGGCAGACAGTAAAGAGCATGGTGCAAGACCATCAGCTTAGGAAATTTAGCGGCACCCTCCAGGCGATGGAATGGTTGACAGAACCTAATCCAAGGCTGTAAAACTCAGACGCTGCCCATATGGGTGAAGAGGATACAAGTACGAGAGCCACACGAAAAGTAAAGTAGGTATACGTTTTTAAAGAAAAACATAATTCCAGTATATGTTATATTTCTTAACGTAAACGAAAATATTACACTAACGAAAATATTACTTTTATACCCTATATAAAAGATGAGCCTTTGTTTGCAAATATCCTTTATACACCCTTGGTCCGTCACTAGCAATATCCTCCTGCCAAACCCACTCCAGGCCACGCAGTGTTATTGATTCGGCAGCAATAAGAGGAATAAAATACGGCAAGAGAAGGAAAACTTAATATTTAACTTAGATCTGGGTGTGTTTTCTCTGCCAGTTTTCGTTCCGTACAAGAGCACACGTGAAAATATCTTTAAATAAACAATGAAAATAGGACTCGAGTCGGTTTTTCTTTTCGTTCGCCTTATGTAGGTATCTACTGACTTAGGAAAACATCACAAATAACCTTATATTTAATTTTCAATACATACAAAGAATATATTATCTAGTTTTACCTTAAGAATATATATCTACAAATATAAAAAAAAAATAGGTAGTTAAAATCATCATTTCATAAAATCTTCTTTGTCACTTTACTCACGATCTTTTGAAAAGTCTGAAACTTTATGAATAAAATATCTCCATTTCTTCCGTTCCTAGATCAAGTTGATAAGTGCATTTGTAGAGGTGCCAGTCACTATACTTCTGCAAGACCAAATCTAGAAGATATCGAATATGTTCCATACCGTCTTTCTTATAGGTAAGTTGGTTATAAAGATAATATATAGATTATATTACGAATAAAACAATTTGTTGAAAATTCTACGTATATTTGTAAATTCGTCGATAGCTTTTTCGCCTTGCTAGGGCATCTTCAAGACTATGACGGCGCGGCGTGGAGTTTCTGTTGGGTTATAGGTAGATGGTTAGCTTACAGTTTTTTTGATTGGTCAGTATCTACAAACAAAGTATTAAACAATGGTAGTGGGTGAAGACTATAGTTAAACTTAACAATTGACTAACTGACTGATGTTTTCTATATAAAACATGTAGGTATATATGTCAGGATAGGATAGAATGGATGTTACTCTGTTTTTCCTATCCAAAATATGAAAAAAGCATGATGTATGTTTGTAAATTAAGTAGGTATCAAAATATTGAGTGATATTGTGTCGTATTTACTGCCTTACAAAATTTATGAAACGATGTCGTCACTAAATTCAATATTTATCAAAATTGTTAAAAAAATGTTGAGATGTACTACTACAATTTTAATATAGAATATTAATTGATTACCCCTGATTGAAACGAAAATTCAAAATTTTGAGTATAAATTTTTTGTAGGCCTGTAACTATCTATATATTCTGAAATTTTGAGCTCTGTGAATTGAGCAGATCAAAAGTTAAAAGGGGTACACACACACAGGCACACTAAATGTTCTACTCCGAATTCTGAGAAAAACCATACATGGAACATGTATGCTGCGAAGCCTCTAAGATGGTGTTTTTTTTACTTTAAAGTTGGAGAAACCGTGAAAAATATAGACCCTGCATACAAATCTCGCGTATCTTGGCTTGATACTTTGTCGATATGTTAAGAGAAATAAATTCTCTTGAACAAATCGACAGTTGGAAAACGTTTTACGAAAATAATTTTGTTCTGATTGATACCTTAAATAATAATGCTGTTCTTTCTGGCCGAGAAGTAGTTGTGATAATTTCCCTTCAATACGAATTAATCATGAAATAAATGCCTAATGTACAAATTAAGAAAAAGTGTTTGTTTAAAGGAATTCCACTCTATCTAGATCTATTTATGCGAGAATGTCTATCGATTAAACTATGAATCTTCATTTCACCACAGCTTCCCTTGCCGTGTTAAAATATTGCTATCTTGACGATGCCCACTTAATCTGGATGAATTCCATCCCCAAAACCCCACCACCCTTAACTTCATACCCACATATAAGTATTCTTAACCACTCTCCATAGGCCATCTTGACCCAAATCCTAAGCTGGCTTGATGAAACAAGACCAGATAGTGGGATGAATATTACTGAGGGTATATTTTTTGACACCAACCATTATTTTAGCAACATATTTTCACGTACTTGGTTTATTTACATACTTTGTATAATAAGTTAAAGAGATTTCTCTAATAATTTATTCCAGTTCAGTATCTATAATATTTTTTTTAAAATTATAAAATAGTCCCTTTTTTTTATTCATTCATTCACTTTAAAGCCAAATGAATAAGGATCATTATCCGATTTTTATTTTTACAGAACTTTAAATAACGCAGATAATTATTAAATAAAAAATATATTTTACATTTAATATCATAGTCATGTCATACTAAACTCGTAAACACGTTTCACATAGGAATTGAAAAAATCAAAGCGATGTATTTTTAAATTATCTAATAATTATACATTTCGTGACAGGCTCTATAAATGATCTTAAAAGCTAGATAATGCCTGAGTGGCAATAATTTGGATGTAAGAAATATTATAAATTGTTCGAATCTTCTATGATAAGATCAGGTCAAAAATCTCTCATAAATAAGTAATAAAATAATCATACGAAGTCTATCATGGTATGCTTTCTTTAGGATTATGTAGAATAATACAGAAATAACAATACAATATTATAAGTTCGACAACTACATATTCAATTTTACGTAATCAGGTTAATGCATATGAAAGACGATTAGGTGAGACCATTTAACTTACTTTTGATAGTTGAAGTTAGGGCAGTAACTTTCAGATCTTATCTATAGTATTAATTTCCAAGTCGTATTAACAAAGCATTTCATTATTTGTGAAAATGATTTATAACTATAGTAAATATCTGATTATAAAATTAAAATATAGATTATGTAAATCGACATATTAAATAGAGTCTGTTATTTAATTATTTTGACCATTACCGAAATAATTTATTTCTATTTAGTACCAGTATAAACTACACTACTTATTTCTTTCACAGGTGTAGACACTTCAGGTTTTCTGGTCAACCTAAAGGCCCCCATTCACGATCATGCCATCCTTCCAAATGGCTTGCTATCACTCCAAAATGCACTCGTGAATGTCAAAACCCGCGCAGTCCAATTGGCCTGACATACCAAAATGGAATTCCAAACGTATGGCAAATGGTACGGCATGCCCGTGAGTGTGAAAACCAGCGGTACATTGCGCCCGCCATCTCATTGCGCCGAGCTGTTTGACACTCTCGTGAATGCCAAAATACAATATTTTCTCTTTGGTTTTTTCTTTTTTATATATAAACAAACCGCTATATAGCAGTTGTATAAAACTCATCAGAATTATAACTCATTTTTACTTGAAAATTAAAAAAAAATAGAAATTATTAATGCGAAAGTGCCGACCGCTTGCGTATACTAATTTTGATGGCTCGATGGCGCGATGGCGCGCCCGTGAGTGTGATGAAAATTTTCCAATGCTCCAAATGGAGTCGGTCCATATGGAGCCACGCCGAATGACACGATCTCGAATGGGCTGCTTTAGATTAGGAAGGTACCCCAAACTCAGCCTCTTCTTGAGTCCAGTATTGGACAAAGGCCTCCCGCTTAGACTTCCATTGGTCTCTATCCTGTGCCATTCTTCGACATTCAGGACCTGCCACTTTTTTGATGTCATCGGACCATCTGGTCTGGGCCCTTCCCACGCTTCTGCTTCCCGTTCTTGGCCTCCAGTCCATCACAATTTTTGTCCATCGTCCATCTGACATCCGAGGTAATAATTATTTTTAAATAAGTCGAATATATTTTTAATGAGATGTATAATTATTTTTAAATAAATCGAATATTTTTTTAATTGCAAATACGCAAACAATGGATTTTTTCCCTTTCGGGAGTCAAATGATATTTTTATTAAAAAACTTTTTTAACATTTCAATAGAGACGAAGTTGGGATATTGTAGAAGAACCAGAAACTTGAGGCACCTACGGGGCTTACGATCTGTCATTGGCTGGTTTCGGCATAATTCGGCATAAGGCATAATTGGTGAACGTTGCGCAAACGCATGAAGTGATCACGTAAACCAGCCGATGACAGGTCGTAAGCCCTGTAGGTGCCTCGAGTTCCTGGATCTTCTACAATATTCCAACTTCCTCTCTGTTGAGATGTTAAAAAATTTGTCAATCAAAAAAATATATAAGTTTTGTTGAAGCAATAATGAATAAAAAAATATCCTATCCTTGTCCCCCTTCTCCTGTCCCTATCAGTTCGTTTTGTTTCTGTTATTATATTTTTATTATATGTTTTATTCATATAAATTGTTGGTACACATCATATATAAATACAATATTCTTCACCAAATGAATATGGTAGGTTGGAAGATATTGCCATTTTGCAATTAATAATCCCGCCTTTATGTACATGTGCTCTAAATTTTTTATATAAAGAAATAAAAATAAAATAAAACCAAGTATTTTTCCACAAAATTCGATTGATTGTTTTTTTTTTTTATTTTATTTGTAACATAAGAAATAATATACAAGGTACACATCAAAGTTAACAATACAATATTTTTACAAAAAAATATCCTTAAGAACTAGATGCGGAATGTAAACTGCTTCACTAGGTTAAAACCTGTTCTGAAGCAGCTTATAATTATATAGGTATATTGTTTAGGTGTGTGTGTCATTGTATGTTAACGTAGAGTTGTTTATTTATCACTGTCTTGTCTGTTTCTTTTACCCACTTCTTTAATCCACATTTAAAGCTGTTTATATCTGTAGTTTTCTTCAATTCAATTGGAAGCAAATTGAAAATTTTTACTCCAAGGAAATGAAAATTTCTTTGTCCATAAGTCGACTTGGTTCTCGGTATCTGTATATTTGCTTGTCTAGTCTGTCTAGTCTGACGTGTAGTTTGGGTCGATTGGAAGTCGTTAAGGTGTGAATAGATATAAGTGCAAATGTTTTTAGAATATAACTGTGGTATGTCTAGGATGTCAAGTTTTTTGAATAGTTCGGCTGAGGGTGTGCGAATAGGTAAATTAAATATTATTTTCAAAGCGGATTTTTGGGCTTTAACTATTGAATCTATATTTGTTCTGTAAGTGCCACCCCACCCTATAATACCATATTCTACTATTGATTGGTAAAGTGAATAGTAGGTACATTAATTTAATGACAGATTTTGGTAAAACATTTCTGATGGAGCGAAAAATTAAATTAAATTTTTTTAATTTCATGCTTAAAATTGAGATATGGGGTTTCCATTTTAAACATTGGTCAATTGTTATTCCCAAGTATTTCGTTTGTCTAGTTTTTTTTATTTCAGTACATATACAGTTACTTTGTTGGTCTTTGCAGTCATGAATTTTCAGTGGTCTATTTTCATTTGGTTGTCCCTGGTCCGTTTTGGTAAAAGTTATGTATACTGTTTTGTCATTGTTTAATGTAAGTGTGTTATAGTTTAGCCAGTTTTTAATAAGATGCATCCCACTTTCTGCTTTTTTGTAAGTAGATTCCCAGTTTTTATCGCTAAATAACAACACAGTGTCATCTGCAAAACTTATGATTTGTCCTCCTATATTCATATTGCATAGGTAGGTCGTTCATGTAGATGAGGAATAAGATAGGACCGAACCTTGTAGTTATTTTTGAAAATATAGTGAAATTCATTCAGTATTTTCTTCGAAGAATATTCTGATTTGCTTTTATTATCGTTGCTGATTAATTCTAATAAAATTATAATAATGTAATTTCAACGATACAAAAACATTAAATAAAGGTAGATCTTTCAATATACAGAAAGTACCTATAACCGTTTTCGAATATAACGTAGGAACAATATAATGTAGATAGTTAAAGACATTTTATGTCATCGCATTATACATTTCGAACGATTACGTCAATTTCTCCTTACCATAACGATAGCATCATTATGATATAACAACGTTTTGCAAGTAAAGTTTCAAGGTAAAATTTATTGTCGCTGTTTTATGGCACACTGATAAACGTGACATCCAATTATTAACATATCATTGTGCCTACAGGTAAAGGATATTCAAATTACTCCCAAAACGTACACTTACATTTAAAAGTACAGTTATTTCAGTAGGATTCCTTTGTTCTTTAGATCGATTATATTTCTGAACATTCATGTTTTATGGAATCTTTACTATGAATCGTTAAACAAATTTATTGATATTTTTATTATCACCCAAGATACTCTTCGTCTCATCCAAATTAGATAGGCTGAACTTTATATTTATAAATCTACATAATATTTGTATATACTTTTGCAAGAAAACTTAAATGTTTTTAAAAACAAGGTACATAAGAAGAAAGTGATGTTAAATATTTGAAAGGTAATGATAATAATATTAATAAAAATATTTTACTATGCAAAACAAATCACATAAGGTGGCGGACTTATTGCCGACTTATTGGTTTCTTATTGACTTATTGGTTTCTACCAGTCAACCACACTAGTAAATACAATAGAACGAACAAGTACAAAAAATATATATGATAAAAAATAAAAACTAATAGGTATAGGTACACGAGAAAGAAAAAGTAAATAATTCAAAAATGCAAAATTTTATATAAAAAAATATAAATTAAAATAATAATGATAATGTCCAAAAATAGGAAAAGGATGGTTTGGCAAGGGATGAAGGATAAAGGAATTATAGGTATGGGGATAAGAAGTGTGACTTCAGAAGCTACTTGAAAACCATTAAGTTAGGAGCTTCTTTTATGCCATTGGGTAATTGGTTCCACAGCTGGGCTACGTGTATTGTGAACTAGTAGGTAAGTGTAGGAGGATGTGTGGTGTATTGTTATTGATAGTGTACTTTGGTTTTGTGACCGTAAATTTAGGCCATCATAGGAAAGATGGGCAAATTTCTCCTTGAAGTACTTAGACGTAACTTCTTCAGGAAGACTTACGTACTAAATTAAGTGGTGTAATCAAAGTTTTTTTGGATATTATAAAAAAAATATTCAATTATTAACATCGATGAAATATACCGGCTCTGAATGTGTTATTAAGACATGGATATGGCAGTAGATGAAAGTAGAATTAACGCGGTTAAAATGAGATCACTAAAACGAATGTGTGGTTAAAAGATAGAATAAGAAGTGAGGATATTGGATGAGAATGTACATATGATTGAAAAATATATAGTAAGTACGAAGAAAATAAATGCCTTAAGGTGGCTTAACCACATAGAAAGAATGAGAGATGACCGTCATACAAAAAAGTACATCAGGCCGGCCTCACAAAAAGTACATCAGGCCGGCCTCACAAAAAAATATAAAAGTAAAGGTCGGCCAAGGAAAAGTGTGCACGAATTTTGAAAGATGGGGACGTTATTAGAAGTTAGAATAATAGAGGAGCGTGTATGAGACGACGCATGCACGTGAATGAAGGTAAAATGTATCTCAAGAGAGTGGAGTCTGGGGTTCGGTTCTCTCTGCCTACCTCAAATAGGGGAATGACGTGATGGTATGGTATGAAATATATTTTACGATAAAATAAATTAAAATTTGTTATTTCTATGTAAGTCCATTTTGTATTCAAATGACTATATTATGTATTACTAGGGGCCCCGCCCCTGTCCGCTATCGCGGCCCAACCCTCAACGGCCACTGCGCGGATTATTTGCCGCTACGCGGCAGTTGCGAAATAACCTCATAAAACTAAATATCGTCAAATATACCATTTAGGACATTACACAACATTTAAAAGCTAAATATATTTACGTGAAAACGTTAAAATCAAGTAATAAAACAGTATTTTTATAGTAAAAATGCGGAAATTAAAAAAAAATATTTTCGACAATGTTTGAAAGAAATGCTTACGTTTGAAATTACAAACATTGATAATTTGAATGAATATTCGAAATATCATTTAGAACAGTACAAAACAGTTCAGACTAAATATCTTTTTTTAATAATACAATAACAATGAAAAATTACACATATATATATAATTAAATAATGAATATATAATTAATAAACGAAAACATTACCTGTCATTATCTGTTTGCGTATTATTATGACAATGACATATTGAAAGCAATGTTGTCAGTGTTCAAAATGGATATCCCGCAGATTACGGTTAAAATTTATTCTGAATGTTTAAAATTCCTTTTTAAACAATATTATTGTCAATTTATGCAGAACATATATTTTAAACGATTAATTTGTACTTTTTCGCATCAATTTATTTTTTATTTTAAATAAAAATTTCGAGCGCAAAAATTGATTAAGGAAAAATTATTTCACTGGCGATCCGTTGAAGGACGAAAAAAGATGGCGTACAGTAATTATATTATAGATGGATTTATTTAAGTTTTAGGTTGAAAATCTTGTTGTGCATAAACATTAAATATAGATCGCTATGTGTATTGCTTTCCTGGCAAAAATCCAATTCCACTTTCATATAACTGCATCTCCTGACATACTTACTTACTTACTCAGCCTCTTAATTTTGCTCCATATATTTTCATTTTTCAGAATTTCATAACGATGAGGAATAACATCCCTTTTAACCGAATATAAAATGATCAATATTCATTGTTTTGACGATTACCTTGTGGTATTGTCAGCAAACAAACTTAAGCTAAACCCAACAAAGACAGAACTACTCTGGACAGCAACACGCAAACAAAGCCATTTAATAGACACTTCCCCACTAACTTTCGAAAATTCAGATATTCTTCCCGAATCCTGTGTTAAACTTCTTGGAGTCAAAATAGATTCAAATCTAAGCTTTTCAAACCAAATTAACACAGTTACTTCTTCTGCTTTCTTTCAACTAAGACGTTTAAAGTCAATCCGAAGGAGTATCCCAATTGAAGCCATGAAATCTTTGGTAAGCGCCTTTGTTGTCTCCCGTTTGGATTATTGTAACGGTATATATGCGAATTTACCAAAGAAAGAAATGAATAAAATTCACTCAGTTTTCAATGCTGCAGCCAGACTCATCACTGGAGCATCCAATTTTTCTCACATCAGATCTCTCACCATCTTCGCAATCTACATTGGCTTAAAGTCCCCGAAAGAATTGAATATAAGCTTTGTCTCATAATATTTAAAGCACTTCGTGGTATGGCTCCTACATACCTCTCCGAACTGTGCATTCCGCTTTCAATAAATGACAGACAATCATCACTTTGTTCTGCTTCTTCATCCATGGCTGGGAAATTAGTTGAAATAAACAGGGTGCACACAACTAATTTCGGTGATCGTGCATTTGCTGTGGCAGGACCAAATGCATGGAATAAGTTCCCACATACCCTCAGACAAACCGAAAATATATCTTCTTTCAGAAAAAAACTCAAAACGCACCTTTTTCGCAAATCTTACCAGAGCCGAAATGATACAACGTAATCAATTTTTCAGCGCCCTTGAGGTGAGATATTCACAAAAACGGCGCTATATAAATTATCCAAATTTATTATTATTATTTATTCCTTAATTAAATTATATTACAAATAAATAATTTAAATTGCTATAACCACATACTATAATTGTGTTTAACGCGACTAGTTTAGGGAGAAACTGACAAACCACTTAAATTGTTGCAATTTCCCTGTCGCGTGAAACTAGTCGCGTTAAACTCAATTTAAGTGGTTGGAGCAATTTAAATTATTTATTTTTTTTATTGCGGCGCTGGCCGATTTACTAATGATATTAATAACAATTAAGCACTACAAATAACAACACTCAATTATTATTATTACCATTATACACTTCCTCAAAAGAATTAGCAGATCAATGCGTAAATTGTAATTTGTAATTTATTTAAAAGAGCAAAATAAAATGCAACAAACGCATCATCAAGCTTTCAATTGGGAATAGTTCACCCATCCAGATACTTAACATATCAAAGGATTAGGCTCTGAGGAGGTCTCTATACTACCTAACAACCCTACTGATTCCCGAATATTAACGTTTAAAAAATCTTTAACGATTCTACATGTATTCATAATTATCGTTTTTTGCATTTTTATTATTAAATTTTTCGATAAATCTATAATTACTAAATTACGGATTAACGATTTTGGAATAATGTCAGTGGCTGAAATAATGAACGGTAATATTATTATTTTACGAGAATGCCAAAGTCTTTTAATCTCGTTACCTAAAGCGGTGTATTTTCTATTTTTTTCATCAAAAGTTTTTATAAAATTAAAATTGTCTACTTTATTATTATTTTTTTAGTACATATGTGGATTATTTATAACTTTCAAAATGGCCAGGTATTTAATATTAATAGGAGTTTTACTAATCTCTATTCATAAATAAAATACTGAGTTTTTTTGGATTATTATCTCATATTGTATTATACCCACACACTAAACAATTCAGATGTGAAATGTATGAATCGTGTTTAGAAAAAAATGTTTGTATAATATTTTTATGAATAAATCGGATATGAAATTTGCTTATTCTGGTACTTTATATCATATTTTAATAAATTCTAAGAAATGTATCGTACCTACCCTTTTCAGAGTTTCAAATTTCGCGTAAATACGGGATGAAATAGAGATCTAGGGCATGAAAAGGGTACAATCTCATTTGGCAATCCAATGTTTTATTCATAATTGTATGAAATATGTTGCGTGTTCAATATTCTCTACCTCTGTCGATACATATCGTATTAAGACTTCGTACAAGTTCACATAAATATGTCAGAATTTAAAATACACAAAGAAATGTAATAATTTCCCGATAAGAGTCCGCAAATAAAAATATCACAAAAATATTCGTATACGTATTGTTTTTTTTAACTTTTTTACGAGGCTATTCTGGGTGGCAAGTCTGGTCCAACCGCCGGCGAAATCAAAACCCTCGTGCTTACCAATATCATGAATATAATTATCATATGGAGTTCTATGACATCTAAAGATATTATAGATCTCCATATAATAAATATAACCATTATATGGGTAATCGAGAGGAATTTGATTTTTCCGGTTGGACCAGACTTCCGGACCCCCCGGAAAGAATATAAATTTGTCTACTTGTAAAAAAACTTTATACATAATTGAATAAATCTTTTATCATTTTTTAATTTTATTGCTAAGTCTTATAATTACAAAGTCAAAGTTTTTTTACCACTTCCCGGAATTCTAGTGCTTTTATTTTCTTCAAATAGGACTATCTTCTTCCAAGTTCTCCGAATTTCAAATTTTTTGTTTCATATTAACAATTAAAAAAAAGTACTTTACTTTGTATTGACACAATATTTTCTGCAATAGGAGAGGAGAGGCCTATGCATGTCCTGCAGTGGCCAAAGACTGGTTCTAAATGAAGATAAATATTTTATTTCGACTTAGTGTGTGATGAAATACGCTGAGACTTTAACGAATGTAACAAAAAAATAAGATTTAAATACCTAAGCTATTGAGAAAAAAACATTTAAATCTCAAAAATTATCTATCTGGTCGTTAATGAAATATTTCCACTAAATAATACCTCCTTAAAAATGTTGTCTAATTTTATTAAGAGTAAAATATACAAAAAATATGTACAATCCACCTTCATCGCTTAGTACCACAAAGTACTTGTATAAATATTCGTTATTTTAGTTATTTCCATTGTTCCATTTAGGTAAGTATCCAATTAACAAAATTAATTACGGGTATCCCTTCTTTACATTCCCCGTAAAACCCGAAACATTGTTTTTACTAAAGAAAACATTATAATATTTTCAATTTAAATTTATTTCCGGCTGAAAGGTATTATTTTGAGTATAAGAAACACGAAAACAATCTATTTTCTTTTATGGGGTACTTTAGTTACAAATAGTTATACATTTACGATGATTGAAACAAAAAACAAAGATATTATTGTGTTTTGTATTTACCTAGTAAATAAAATAACTTTAGGAGATTATATTTTAACAACATCTTTAAGTTCTCATCTTATATTTCATATTTCTGAGAAAAATATTTAAGTAGGTAAAGAAGGAACAGGGTTATCATATAAAACTTTTTTTACTTTCAAACAATAAAATGATATCTATTGAGAAAATGCTTAAATAATGTAACGAAATATGATTTCATTGTTTACATTTTACTATATGATACTATTATATTAAATAGGTATTATTGTGTTTAAAGAAAGTAATGTTTGGTTTATTATTTTATTTTTTCTATTCTTTCTTGACAATATATCATTCTTTAACATATTTGGTCCTTTTTATTCACAAATAAACCTCAAATACTATTGAATCTATTGAAACCCAATTACTATTGAATCTATTGAAACCCAAACCGAATCTATTGAAACCCAACCACTGAAGTTCGTTTGTCTAAACTGAAAAAAATTCATGTTAAAATTAACCGAACTATATTAACTAAAAACATTTCGTTTTGTGCTACTAAATATTTTGTGCCCTCAACCAAACAGTACAGTCATAAAAATATTAACTTTTATCACTGATAACAAAGGTTTGCCTAAAAACGCAGGTAGCAAGTTCGGTGGTCACAATTTTTTTATAGTAATATACATATTATGTACATTTCATAAATAATCAATGAGAGATATAATAATTAGAAATGTTTTTATTTTCTATTTCATTTACAGACCAAATAATTCTCTCTACATTTTTCGCAATTAATCTAGATATCGTTTATTACGAAAGAAAAAAAATGCCTACTAATAAAAAGTGTGTAATGAATTATCTATTTCGACCAGAAGCTGTCTTAATCAATCATATTTTTCTATCGACGTCGATAAATTACACAGACTAGTATCTTTATTATACGAAAATATCTGTAAGCTCTAAAAAAATTTGCAGATGAAACACGGGCGGGAGCGTGCGAGTGCGAGCGAGATAGGACGAACCTCCATAAACAAGTCAATACTCGCTACGAAAATAGCTGGAAAAATGGCGAGAGAAATTGGTGTCGAGATTTCCGACTGCGAGAGTTTCCGTGAGTGGTGGGGGAGTGTCGTAGAGGATGAGAGATTGTCGTAGAGGACGGGAGGCTGCCGTAGAGTGTGAGAG
This sequence comes from Molanna angustata, assembly GCA_963576475.1. Classification (NCBI taxonomy): domain Eukaryota; kingdom Metazoa; phylum Arthropoda; class Insecta; order Trichoptera; family Molannidae; genus Molanna; species Molanna angustata. The sequence goes on from OY754970.1 coordinate 27,274,081, forward strand.
AGATCGGGGAGCCGTTGGCAGATCGTTGGGAGGCCGGCGACCTTGACCCAGTTTCCCTGGTACGGCAGCAGCTTCCTAGGTCACCCTGTATTTTAAGGTGTAGCTGACGCAAACACTAATTGAAGATTAATTATAAGTGCAGGGTTCAGCTATATGTATTATAAGCACCTATATATGATTATTTTAATTTAGATTTAAAAAAATACATAAACTTACATTTACTTATTTAAAAAAAATCATATTTGCATCATGTAACTGCAAATATAACAGCAAAAAACACAAAAAATATGACCAGTGGCGAATAATTCAGAAAAGCTGATCACTCATACTTTACCTACCATGATCTGAAAAATGACGTTTTAAATAGGTACTTAGTTTTCTATAGTTTACACCATTTTTAGGATTTGACAGTTTTTATATTTTCGTTTAACATCTGTTAACTTCTTATGATTTTACAGAACGCTACTGATGGATATTTGGTAACAAAATGGTAACAAAATATGTTTTTTTTTATTGATGCATTTGATTTTAACCTGCATTCTCAAACAACAGGGATACTCATGAAGTTAATTAAAATAAGATTAAGATCAGCTGCATACATAAGCAATCTTTGAGGTAAAATTAAGTTATTAATAATATGACAATTTCATACTAAAATTTGATCTTAACAAAGTTTTATGGTTAAATGTAGAATAAGATTTAGATAATGATCGAGTAATAAACAAATTGTATCCCATAATAGGCATAGCACCCCCTAACATCAGAAGAAGAGTGGCAGCAGAGCGGAGAGGCATAAGCAGATACACGACCCAAGACACCCACTCTATGAACACAAAACACCAAACCCTCGCCTCAAGTCAAGGAATAGCTTCCTAAAGTCCACAGCCGATCTGCAGACCTCCCAGAAGCAACGCCGAGAGGAGTTGTGGATGGACACAAGCGAGAAGGCGAATAGGACGCACTGCCTGCCATTCCCAATATGGAGGACACTGAACAGGCTGAGGGTGGGTGTGAGTGGCTGTAAGAGCTACCTGCACAGGTGGGGTTTCTCGACGGAAGATGATACCTTCTGTAATTGTGGGGCAGTGCAGGATGACGACCATCTGCTGTCCTGCCCAGAAATGGACGAGGGTTGCCACATGGACGACCTGATTAAACTAACCTACAGGGCGATTTCCGCCGCCACACATTGGAGTGGCAAAATCTGAGTTCCGGACTCGATAAAGAAAGAATTTTTAAGATTACGGCTAGATAATAACGTATTCAGAACGCGTCATGAGTAGCTCCCCTGGTTTAACAAATTGTGTAGTTTGGTTTGTTTATCAAATAGAAAACACACCTTTTCATTGAAATTTGGTGTCCAGTGGAAGTCAAATGAATGTACTAAAAAAGATTTTCATAAAAAAAACCTTAAACGAAAACTTGTCTCGTCAATGTTATCATTGTTGTCAAATGTGTTTTCAATACTATTTCAGTAAAGTATCAGTAATTAGGCTCATTTTTATTTGCATATCACAATTTAGGTAATTGATTTGCCTCGTTAAACCATATACTATACCGTTTGTCTAAGTACCAATGTTCCCAAATACTGTTTTGAATAGTTTATTATGTTATGCTCTAACCCAAATCTCAGATTTTCTGGATTTCCAGCAAGCGAAGGTTTTTCATCGTTAGAATGGTTAAAGCACCCTCGTTTTTAGTGCAGTAACCCAACATTATACACAGAAGTACAGCAACTACTCTACAATCCGGCAGAAAACAATTTTAAAATAAATATTTATAAAAATCTTTAGAAAGTTTTATATTTCATACTATTCGATAGACATTATTTTTTTTAATGATTATGATAGTTTATCTGGTATCTGTTATACCCACTTAGTCCAGAACTAGAAGTCATCCACAGGCCCCCCGATGACCAGAGAGATGAGCTAAATCGAAAGGTCTGGCGATTCCGTACCAGAAGGGTAGATCCCAGGTAAACTGGGAAGAGGCAAGGAAAAAGGAGAAGATAACGATAGTTTATCTAACAAAATAAAATTAGGTATTAAGAAAATACCATAAAAGAACAAGCACGGATATTTTATTTAATATACAGATATTATTACACCATTAGACGATATATATAATAAATACGATAGCATATATTAAAAAATCTAAATCCACCAATATCCACCTGAGAATAAGGAAAAACCTCATTAAGACCTTTGTCTGGAGTGTCTTACTATATGGCTGTGAGACATGGACCGTAGGCCAGAGGGAAAAAGAACGCCTGTCTGCATTCGAGATGTGGTGCTACAGACGCACGTTGAAGATCCATTGGTTCCACATTCAAAATTGTGAGGTGCTGAGCAGAGCCGGGGAAACAAGGCAACTCCTCAAAACAATCGCTCAACGACGATCCAACTGGATTGGCCATAACATGAGGCACCCGGGTCTGCTCATAACCATCGCGGAGGGAATGGTAGAGGGCAGCAACTATAGAGGCCGACCAAGAAAGAGCTACATGGACCAGGTGATCGACGACATGTGCTGTTTTATTTAATTTACTTGTTATAGAACTATGTAAATATTAATATTCTCATGCGTTCTCTAAATTGGTCGTGGCAATGTATCGAACTCTGATACATTGGATCGCCAGACCAGCTGACTATCACTTAGTCATCGATATATTTGATATGTCATATCCAAACGAAACCAAATTATTGTACCTCACAATGATTTACATGGCTACAAGAGACCTGTCGTGTCTTTTGTTCAGGAAATGTCTTCCAGATAAGCAGGAAATAGTGTATTCCCCTTTCGCCCTTAAATTACGACAAGATGTCGGTCACCAGGGAAGGGTGGAGTTGTGTGCCACTATTTATAACCCGGGAGATGACATAGTACGGGACTAACACCACCACCATCACCATCTACATACATTGGTGGTGATGCTAACACAGGGTGCATCGGATGTACAACTATATTGGGGTCACGACACACTCGCGAAGTCAAAAGATATAAACTTCCTTTGAACGGCGGGCCACGATGAAGTAGGCACTAAGAAAAATATATACCTACACTGAAAAAAATATTCCTGGAAAAGAAAGACACGACCTATCAGCGGAAAAACCAACCTCAGAAGAAATTTCGTGTGGTAGAAAATATATTATTTATACAGAAATTTAAATTTTATTTGATCTTCAGAAAACCTGTTAAATAAAACAGCTTTTTATTTTCCGAAAACGGTGACCTGCAGTATTGTTACACATTGTTTATCTATTATTCAAAATTCTCAAATATTCCTTATTAGATCTTTGGTTTATAGATCTCTTACCCCCACTTTCACCAAGGTTCCTAAGCGCTAAAATCAATTTTTTGATGCACTAAGCGTAAAATTACGTTTCACCAAACAATCTTACTACCGTTAAGTGACGCCGGCGACTCAATTCTTAAGTGACGGTCTATTGTGGATCAAGTCATTCATCAACGTATTTTGTAACTAAAATTATTACATTTTAGCACTTGTTGTTATATTTTATATTATGTATATTTGATTTCTATATTATCCAGTTATATTATTATCACGATTGACTGGGTTTGTGAAAAATTCATGGTGTCAAAACATTGCTTTTTGTATTCGTTAAATAAAATTAAATTTCATTTAAAACAGAATAATTGATGTCAACGAAAACAATAATGGCAGTATGCACAAAGACACAGGTATTAGCAAGGGTAGAATAGCAGGTATGCGATATGTTTGTAAACATGGTTTCAGGTATACAGCGCTCGCGGCCATTTACGACACTAATGCGAATATACCTACTGATGTGATCAAAGTAATACTTTTTTTCAAACAAATTCAGAAACTTGTAAAAATTGTAAACTACACACTGTCATAATATTTGATTGTTATTTTAATAAAGGAAACAAGATAAATTATGTGTTCTTGATTTTTAAATATTTCTATATAATTTAACTTGAGTTCGTATTCCTTTACACCGGAAATTTAAGGAGAGTTGAGCCTAGGGCTCAATTAAGAATGTTGGTTTTTAGTTGGTGAAATACAAATTCACTGAGTGATGCACTCAAGGATTTGAGCTCCGAGCAGGTAGTTAGTTGATGATCCATTTGATGTACCTTGGTGAACACGGCCACTATACAAACTGATGCTTATTTTAAATATTTTTTAAAACAAATGTGGGTATATACATACCTTATTTTGTAAACTGATATAGTTTATTTATTTATTTATTTTTAACTACACAATATTTACAATGACAACAACAAGTAGATTACTGCTGCTCAATAAGGAAGTTCTCTTCTAGCGCTGGCAGTTTACAATCTGTAGTGATGATACTGGTGATAGTTCCTGTTCCACATTAAATAGACACACAGTCTCAGTAATCCGTACCCACAATCGCCACCTCAACAAACATCATACATACGTGGTAAAGTTCACACACAATAGTTGCATGTAACACATGAGATCCAACTGTCGATAGCGATAGTATATATAGTTGAATAATACGTACCGAACTATAAACCCATAAATCCAAATTGTTGGTAGGGATGTAGGTATGTATATCAAGATAGGATAGTATGGAGGTCAGTCCTTTTTTCCTACCCATAATATGAAAACAGCATGATGGTATGTATGTTTGGAGATTAAGTATCAAACTATTAAGTCTCCTTAGATATTGTGTATAGGTCACTGCCATACAAATTGTATGAAGGGATGTCGTCACTAAATTCAATTTTTATAAAAAAAATTGAGATATACTGTACTAAAATGTCAATATTTTGTATAACCAATTAAATTATCTAGTTGGGGTATTTCGGCTTTTTTACGATTTTTTTAAAAACTTTGAAAATATAGGCAGTTAATCACATAAATTTATCATAAAAAAAATATTTTTCTTGATGAATTTTCAGCGTAGCTAGCTTATATGGTTTTTGAAATATGTGGAAAAATAAAGTAAAAATTCAAAAGTTGATAACCCCTGACTGAAACAAAAATTCAAAATTCTGAGTAAAAAAAGTTTTGTAGGCCTACTTAAACTGTCCGATATATTGTGAAATTTTATAAAAGTTTTTTTTAAAAGTTATAAGGAGGTGGGGGACACAGACACAGACACACACACACACACACACACACACACACACACACACACACACACACACACACACACACACACACACACACTCACACACACACACACACACACACACACCCTCACACACACACACACACACACACACACACACACACACACACACACACACACACACACACACACACACACACACACAGCTCACTAAATGTTCTACTTCGAATTTTGAGTAAATCCATGTATGAAACATATATGCTGCGAAGACCACAAGTTGGTGTTTTATGACCTCAAAGTTGGAAAAACCGTGAAAAATATAGACTCTGCATACAAATCTCCCGTATCTTGGCTTGATACCTTTTTGATATGTTAAGAGAAATAATTTCTCTTGTATAATTCGACAGTTGTATTATACACGGTGTTTAGGAATCACTAAGAATTATGTAAAAATAAAAAACAATAAATTCTCTTTGAAAAAATATAAGCCTCATAATGAATACTTTACCATTGAATAACCAACATAATATCTAATCATCTCACATCCATTTCATTGAATTTTCAGTCCGATGTTATTGTACCTAATAGCCCTACATAAATCTACATATTGTTTCTTTGTACTTTTGTTTCATATACCTATGTATTATAATATGACAATGACTTCCGTATTTTGGTACGAAGTTCCTAAAATTTTCATCTAAAATGGGTCAATACTAAAGATATGGGTATATTGGGTATACTGAAAATACAACAGCAAGAATAACATACAAATATATTTTGATTGTCTCTTTGAGAATTAATTATCTTTGTAGTTTTAGTAACCTTGTTGTTTGTATATGTACATATCTACCTATATATGTAGAAGTATCTACCTATATATGTAGAAAACAAAATTAAGTTCACACGATAGTACACTGCACGTGTTTTAATTAGAATAATATTCAGAATAATTCATGCACCTTTTCACTGGGGAACAATTGCTTGTAAACACTATTTCAGAAACAGAATGTACCTACGCATTTCTGAAAAAAATCATTATGTAAATCGAATATTCGCATATACCTATATACGAAATCATTGAATTTTTCCCTGTCAATAAATGATAGATTTTTTTGACAAATTAAATTTAAATATATGTGACCGTTTCGTACATATATTAAGATATTTAATAAGTCAATAAACAATACAGTTTCGCAACAGATATTTACGAGAGTATTTTGGTTGTTTTTTTTTTCAAATGGCGATTAGACATAACCTTACAAATACATAATATTATGCGGCGGACAGCAAAGCTTTCCTGAGATCTTAAGATATTTCAGCCATTTTATAACATAACTACTAAGTTTTTGTATGTGGTAAATTTAATATTTTTATGAAATATGTTGAGAATTCATCACACTCCAATATTAAACCTACTATTCGTAACATGCTCGTGAAAGTTTTCAACTAATAAGTACCTACCTACTTGGGTTTTAATATTTGACACAGTAGGTATCTGCTATTTGAACGAGAAGGAATAAAAAATTAAATTAAATTTGACAAATAATGCAGTGCAGTTCACGCTCCTGTGTGTCGATTACAAATGTTTTGAATAAAAAATACAGCCAAGGATAATGTTTACATAAAAATATATATATATATACAATGAGACGTAAGTGAATCGTACAATAATTTCAGCATGCTCCCTGCAAAGCTTGAGATGGCTCAAAAAACTTTTAGTATTCTGAAAAGTGCCTAGAAGAAGACCCAGAGGGCGCGAGCGCCTACAAAGTGATGTAATGAATAAATTAGAAACTTCGTTGTAAAGCTCGGTGTTTTGTTTACGATAGTAAAAAAAAAAACAACAACTGAAATATCTAGAAGAGTGTCATCAAAAGAAGAATTAAAATATCCCAACAGAAAAATTTTCGTTAAAAATATTAGATGTAGGTACCTAGTAAAAGAAGAAAAGAAATTAATATGTTTTAATGACTTGTTAAGCAAACATATTGAAGGACTTAAAAATAATAAGATCTCATTAAATTTGTTATATTGCTCAAATCGTTTATAAAAGTAGATAGAATACGTACATAAAATGATTGATGAATACGAAGCTTATTGGACTATCGAAATAAAATAAAAATTTTATAGCAAACCAGAGGCGTAATATATTTTCAGTTGATATTGTAGGTAAATCTCAACCTAAAAAAATCTTTTATTGGCAAAATTTAATTAAATAAAATAAAATTTGGTTGGTAATATGAATATTGGTTGGTTGGAAGAAATTGCCATTAGGCAAAAAGCCCGCCGGTGTAGTAATATGTACAAGAAGATTAAAATAAATAAATATATAAATAAATAAATAAATAAATAAATAAATAAATAAATAAATAAATAAATAAATCAATAAGTAAATAAGTAAATAAATAAATAAATATAGAAATAAATAAATAAATAAATAAATAAATAAATAAATAAATAAATAAATAAATAAATAAATAAATAAATAAATAAATAAATAAATAAATAAATAAATAAATAAAAAAATAAAAAAATAAATAAATAAATAAATAAATAAATAAATAAATGAATAAATAAATATTTGCCATGGTTCAATAATTTATTATGACGTTATCGTGAGAACTCACTCAAAGACCATACCTTGTTATATAAGCTGGAATTATCTTAATTTTGTATTGTTTTCTTGAAAGGATCGATTTTAGTTATAAATATTGATTGGTTGGAATAAATTATCATTTGGTTATAAACTCTCTATCTATTCAAGAGGTTATTAGAGGTTATGTTCATATTATTAATAATTTAATTAATAATATTGACGTCTGTAATATCTTTACGGTTCTCACTCGGTACTGCTTTTGTTCATTCACTGTATAATCGAATTTTAAAAACTATCTCTGGATGACATTTTAATCCTAGGGATGTCATATATGTACTTCCACTTAGTGAGAGGAACTCACTTTATTAGTAAGTACTTACCTTTATAAACCACATAGTAGGTACAAATGTCATATATGTACTTCCACTTAGTGAGAGGAACTCACTTTATTAGTAAGTACTTACCTTTATAAACCACATAGTAGGTACAAATGTCATATATGTACTTCCACTTAGTGAGAGGAACTCACTTTATTAGTAAGTACTTACCTTTATAAACCACATAGTAGGTACAATTGCTACAACTTCATAATTGTTTGCCTAAAAGTCAATCAATAATTGGCATCTTTTATCTGGCTCCTTTAGTGAGTATTAAATTTACTTTTACGGCCAATAATATTTCATGTGGATCTTATGACAGTCATATGAATTGCGAACAAATATCTGTCAATAAATGTGTAAGAAAATACATCTCAATATCTCCCACATTGTGATCAGTGAGCGACCAATGTGTGAAACGCCATTGTATGTTGTATCATCCCCATGAGAAATGGAGAGAAGATAATAAGTATCTACAGGGATGAAGGGAGGAGGGCGTGATGGAACCAGTTGAGAAACACATCAGTTGGGGATGTGTAACAAAGGTCACCCGAATGTGACAATCGCATTCCTTTATTTATTTCACAGGTTTCTAAAATTTTGTTATTAAAAGTTATTTTTTGATCTTTAGAATAAATATAAAAAATAATTCGCAACTTGTCTTTAAATCGAATGTGACTATATTAATTTTAATTGCAGATATTCGGTAAATTCAAAAGTCCAAGAGATAGTTACGTCAAAAAAGAATTCATTTTTTAATGGCTGGTTTCTTGATATTTCCATTCTTATTGAATAAAGGTATGAAAATGGTAAGTCTGGCACCTATTAGTGGTTGCGTTTATATCTTATTCAATGTCAATTTTCACACTTACCATACGAGAGGATGTCAGGATTTTAGATTTCCAAAAACGAGTTTAACATGTACACAAAATAGTTTATAAGAAATTGCCATACGGCAATAAACTCGCCCCTTGCGCAGGGTGCAAGGAAGTGTTCATTATTATTATTATTATTATTAAAATTGACTTTCACTCTCCTAAGGCAAAATTTTGAAATTCAAAAAAATATCCTGATGAAGGCAACAAAATTATATTTATTTTACAAAATTCTCAATTCATCTTTAACCTCTTGAGAGTAAAAAAGCTAAATATTCAATTTATCTGCGTCGTTTTAGACACATTTAAAAAGAGTGTTCTTTCGATCTGAGCCTTATACACAATTTGGAAATCCCTGGTGAAATAATATTACCTTCTCTAACCCCTACCAGGACTTGACATTCCGTTACGCAATTGTACACTCTCAGCATACCCTGAGGACATCTCATCCCTAACGGAACGAATGGAGTATTTTAATATAGTTACTCTTGTACCTGCTGTACAGTACATCCTCCAAGTTTTAATACGTGGGGTAATTAACGAAAACTAGTTCTGTAGAAAAGTCAAATTTCGCAGGTACCTACATAGCTACTTAGCCCCACGGTTGGTAGTTTTGGATTTATTCCCTATAAACTTGTGTTTCCTAAATGTTTAATTATGAAGGCAGGTGTTTGCCGCTGAGGCTGTAAACTTATATTTTAGAATTTGACAGGATGCCTACATATTCACTTAGCCCTCATTCCGCAAAGTTAGACATGTCAAAATTTCACAACTCTAACTAAGAAGTAATCATTTTATCTGCGTAGAACTTATTCGTTTAGCTTGTTTATTAAATTATGTTCTTACGTCATAATATTTTAATACAATCTTTGTTTTATCTACTATGTAGCATTAGACATAAGCCATCAAGAATGAAGGTTGGTGACGTATTTAAGAATTATTTTGCAAGGAACAAAAAAAGAAACATACATATTTTATTTACTATGGATTCAGTAGAAATACCTCGTAGGTATCTAAATAAATTCTATTTAAACGATAAAATATATGTGCCTACATATTATTTTGATAATCCCTAGCAATACTATTTTGGTAAAATCATTTGAAAAACGCTTAAAAATTATCTTACAAACAAAATAAAATAACAAATTTGTCGGCCTTCATGAATCAGTTGGTTAGGTATCTGACTGCTGATCCAAAGGTCCCGGGTTCGATTCCCGGTGGAGACACAGTTTTTAATTGTGTTTTCAGTCTGGATCTGTGAGACGATTCATATCGTAAGTCTCCAGAATGTGGCAACTTGTTATTGGGTGCGTGTTAAATCAATATTTGACATAGTACCTGTTAGTTGCCCGAGAAGTAAAATAAAGAAATAAAGAAATAAAATATAATATGTGAACGGAATAAAGTATAAGAAGTGGTTATAACAAAGTAATTTGTGTTTTTAAAAAAGAATAAAGTATTGTTTAGATTTTGTTGAAGAAATCTTTCGTCCCAAAAGCTGTTATATTTTTTTTAAGTTAAACGTAAACTATTTATTTGTATTTTGTTACTGTATTTAATATTTATTTAGTTTTATAAATATAAAGAGCACTGCCGCCCCACACAGGCGCACAGTATTCAGCAGTAGAGTAGACAAGTGATAGTCCCGCTGTTCATAGTGTGTCAGCACATGCGCCCCATCCAGACCCCGCCAGTTTTTGAATGCTTTTCCATAAGACCTCCGATACAGAAGGAAGAAGTTTACCCCCAGGTATATTTAGCTAATTTCGCATTACACCAGATAGGTACAATATTCCCTTCTCTCTGTATCAAACAACGTCGAACGCATGGACGACAATAGTTTTGTCAAAATGACAGAAATATACAATAACAGAAGTCTACCCAAAAAACCTGCGAAGAGATGGAAGGACAGTTAGACCTTCACCTCCGAGGATAATCCACCCTTACAGAGAGGTCAAATGACCCAATACACGACGAAGAAGAAAGACTAGCGTCTACGATCCTCATTCACTCTTATAGCGTCTAGTCCCAGGTTTTCACCTGGTTCCGTTTTAGTAAGGAAAAGTTTCCGGTTGGCTCTCTGATTGGTTGAGATCTCGTAGTATTAAATCAAACGAACTGTGAAATTTTATATTAAATGCGAAAATTTTAATTTATAATAATATATAATTGATCTTATAAAGCAACTCGCTCACGCAAGTCACTATTATTATTATAAACAAACTTAAACTAAGAATGCAGAAAAGAAAACCTGGGACTAGACGCTACTGAAGAAAGTATGTGTAAAAATAATTAAAATGATTTATATGGAATATCTACTTCGAGTAATTATAGAATTTTTATAACAAAATATTTTTAAGTGCAATCCTTATCAGAAAATGATATACTTGAAAATAGCGTATTAACATTAGGTATACGAAAATTTGTGAATAGATTACAAAGTATAAATCTATAATTTAATTACTGATTATCTTGATAAATCTAAAGCTTTTGTTAAGGATATAAAGGTAGCGACTGACATTAACATATTAACAAGAATTACCGTAGCTTTGTTATCTAGAATCTACAACATAAACAACGTAAGGCCATTACATGTGCAAAAAATATAAAATCCACCAACGCGCTGCTTTGTATACCTACTCGTGGTATTTTAACTAACCATCACCCCTCAGCAAGGCGCTCCTGCACCGATGGAAATTTTGCATGAAATTATCCTTTATCATGAAATTTCATAAAATCTTGCACCTCGTTTTTAAGATAAGCCTAATTGAAGCAGTCGAGCCGCTTGGTTATGTAAATATGAAATGCCTGCAAACAGCGAGTATAAGTTTTTACTCAAAATATTGTAAAAAATGCAAACAAAACAGTATACGAAACTAATGTAGGTAATTGTAAAACACAAATTACCGTAAATATAAAACAAATAAAATGAATGTGGGTAATTTTAAAACACAAAGAAACGTAAAAAATGTAAACAAAACAATATATTATGAAACAGATGTAGGTTATTGTAAAACACCAAGTATCGTTACTAACCAAAACTGAAAACTAATAAGACATCTATACACTGTCTCAGAACAGGTTTTACCTAGTGAGGCAGTTTATGACAATAGTAAAATATCTGGTAACTATTATGTAACCTAAGTTACTAGATTTAAGGAAAAATTGTATTTTATATAATAAATAAATAAATAAAAAAATCGTAAAAAATGCACAAAAATAATAGGTATATTGATACGAATGTAGTTAACTTTTTTTAACTTTTCTACGGAAAATTCTTGGTAGAACTCCATTTCAAATAATAAATAAATTTGGAATGGTAAAATAAAACCAAAGTTTTCAGTTCTACTAATTTAATGACACTGACTAGTTTCGGTCATCCAGTGACCATTTTCAAAGTGTGAAAAAACAAGAGGTGGTTGGTGTTTATATAATATCTGGTTAAGGGGTTTGCAACTTTTTTTTTTTTTGTTTATTTATTTATTTTTTTTTTCCCTCTTTTTCCGTCAGTTCAATTAGTGTTGCTAGAAAGAACTGACAAAGAAAACTAGCAAACAAAGCGGAGCGTACAAATACAAAAAGAAATTAAATAATTTATATTGCAAAATTATTGAATGCTGCTGGAACATGGCATGATGGTGTCTGTATCTATTATTGAAGTTCTGTGACCAATGGTTGAGAACAGCAATGTAAGGATTAACTGTGTACCTGTAACAAAATATACTGTGGCAGTAAAATTCAAAAGCATTGAGTTGTTTGTTTATTATAATATATAATGATAAATGGTTGGAAATACCATTTCTTATTATTGATTACTTGGTAGGTATATGAATAATATATTTATAAATATTTATAGCGGTTTAAGTGGAGGTGAAGTAGAGAAATCTGTTTGTATTTGTATTTATTATTTGAATGTAGTTAATTGTAAAACACAAAGTATCGTAAAAAATACAAACAAAACAATTTATGAAACGAATGTAGGTAATTGTAAAACACAAAAAAATATATGTGAAAACATACCTGTAATTTTTATATGTAATTTTCTGAACAGACACTTACCTAAATATTTATATTATTTTAACTACTTACATATTCGTACAACTACTTACTTTAGGAAGTACTACTTTTTTTACGTACCTACTTGATAATGTAGGTACGTAAGCTGAGCGCCACATAATTCTGTTTTTGAATTTTTTTCCTTATTCAAATTGTAAGTACTATCTCTAAAGTTCTTTTCATTTATGTAAAAAACCCCAAAATATCATTCTATTTATACCCTCTCCTTGAATCATTTCCACCTAACTTTCAAATTCTATGATCCAATTACCTTCTTACTTGTTAGTCGTTCATCTTTCTATATTTCAAACTGTCCAAACCAATTTGAAATAGATATAGTAAAGTATATATTTTGTTCTTATGACAATAAGTTTATTTCTTGCATTTCTTCGATTCTCGAGATTCTCGATAAATATGAAGAAAGTATGTAGATTCATAAAACTTATCTTAGGAAATAATATGCCGGATGGTCTTTGAATTCTGTGAATGGTTTTAATAAAAATGGCATTTTAAAATTGTCATCCCAGTCTTTCTAAAATTCAATATCGAGCGTGGTATTGTGTTCATTCAAAGACATTCAATAAAATTAGGACATTTCCAGTTCACCAGAGCACATAAAGCCCAGACTACAGCGATTTAGTTTCCGGACACCCGGAGAGAAATTTCGTGCCGATTGATCCGTATGTAGGATATTGATATATGTACATTCCATAAATGTCATTATTTAATTGAACCACACATCAAATCATCTCCAATAATAGGTACTAACTTTTTATTTAAAATCAATATGTGTATTAAATTATGAATACTACTTTGATTATTAAAATGTTAATAAAAAAAATTAAGGACACGTTTTTCAATATTTTCTACATATATTAAAATTGTAATTCATTTTTCACTTCATTGAATTACTCAATTAAATTCATTTATTCTCAAAACAATAGTATTATTAATTTTTCCTAATTTTATTTTAGTTGAGAGTAAAATTATGTTTAGAAATGTATACTACTTTGATTTCAACTATTTAAAACCTGTAAAAATAATAAAATATAAATGTTGCTTCTAATCCAATAGGCGTGATGACAGTATGAAAAAATCATTGAAATTATAATTTTATAAGATAAAATAGGTTATATAGATTGGAAAAAATATATTTATTTTCATTTTAAAAGAGCGAATAATATTAATATTATTAAAATAAAAATACAAAATATGTAAGTCCGCCATTTTATGAGAAACACCAATCAGAGTGAATCAATAATTATGACGTCACAGTTTCAATACAATATATGAAATTACTTTGCATCGAACAAAGACTTTTGCTCGTCAGAATTTAGAAACGTAAAAACTTACATATAAGCGTATTATTATTATTCTATGCATATAAGTACTTTATTTATCTATAATTTAAATACAACTTACATCTCGAAAATCGATAAAATATGTTCCTTCTTCTCGCTACATTATGTGTTCATAAACTAAAAGCATACCTACGCGGTACTGTGGTAGACATGACAGTTGTAAAGCTGCGTTGCACCGCTCAATTGCGTCGATTCTGTTCACTGCGACGGGTGTGTTAACTCACTCCTTCGAAATGTATTGGCTCACGGCGCAGTGAGTCGTGAGTGCTAGACAGGGAGAATGCGAACAGTGTTAGGGTATTGAGTTATTGAGTTGCCTGCTTTTTAACCGACAAACTATTACTTTTAAAAGTAGAATCGGGATTTTTAACCGACATACTATTACTTTTAAAAGTAGAATCGGGAAAGTTGTGATATTTTTAAACATGTAGGTACATGAAATATAATGAATTCAATAATAATCTTTGCTTATATAAAATACAATACCTGCATATTATAATTTTATTATTATTTTTTAACTAGCTTAATGACCCGGCGCAGTGAATAGGCGTGATGAGAGTAAGAAAAAATCATTGACATTATGATTTTAAAAAATAAAATAGGTTATTGAGGTTTAAAAAAATGTATTTATTTTCATTTTAAAAAAGTGAATAATATTAATATTATTAAAATAAAAATACAAAATATTATAGACTGCCATTTTATGAGAAACGCCAATCAGAACGAATCAGAGCGCATGACGTCACGATATTCTAGGTTCACGTTCAGTTTTGCCGATTTGCGGCACTTGTGCCGATTTCGGGAAATTCAGACTTGCGTCGGCACTTAATCGGGAAACGCTTTAATTCGGCACTTTTTGGGATTAGAATGTATAAAAAAAAAATATATATATATTTTTGTTGTTACTAGATGTATTAATTTTGTATTTTTTACGTCTAAATAAAAGTTACTATTATTATTAGTAGTAGTAAACATACAAAGTAAATATAAGTTATTTCATTTAAATAAATATCATTCTATTATTTCACTGGTGCTTACATAGTTTAAGCTATTTCTTTTTGTTTGTATCTTTGTTACTAGCCCCGTCACTAGGCATGGACTGTGCTAAGGTAAGCTAATAGTTTTATGTTATTGTCTATTACGTTGTTTATTTAGTAAGTATGTATGTAGGTATGTCGGTTAAAAAGCAAGCAACTCAATAACTCAATACCCTAACACTGTTCGCATTCTCCCGGTCTAGCACTCATGACTCACTGCGCCGTGAGCCAATACATTTCGAAGGAGTAAGTTAACACACCCGGCGCAGTGAACTGGGTCCATGCAATTGAGCGTCGTAACGCAGTGGTGTTACACAGGCCTAATGCCTAATTCGCGGGAAACTTAAGATGGCCTATTTTGACGTTTGGACATTCATGAAGTTCTTTATATGCTTATTGCCTAATTAATGGTAAATATTTAGTAAATTAATTATAGTATTGAGAGCTAAATGTGGGGGAACAAATACTGTACTTCATTGTAAACGCATACTTAATAAAATACACTTTCTGTGTCTCGCATTGCCAAATTTAACTACTTGTTTCTCGTTTATATTCGCGTGGGACGAAAACAAATACCTCAGTAGGTGTTTTTTTCGACGTGTTTGTACATTTAGGGACCGCACAACACTTATGCACTTTTGAATTTATTTTAAATACACAAATCGTCTTAGAATACATATAGTACATATAGTAGTGATATGCGGTCTACGAAACCGTGACGTCACCGTCAGCTCCGACGGACGCCATTACACTGCAAGCGTTTTTTGACGTAAATGTCAAATTGGATTTTGAAATGGCAATTTTTGCTACTAAACCTTTATTTTATGTTGAAATGTATATATATTTGAAAACAGTGGATGCGTAAAAACATCGTGAGATAGTTTCTCAAAATTAGTCATCATGCCTATTCAATTCAAATTCTATAAACGCTCAGCCGGAAACTGAGCGTTTGATTACTTTGTATGAAATGCAAAATTGAACGAATAGAACAAAATGTGTTGTTTTAGCTCCTAGTTAAAAAAATACAACAATACAATATACATTTAAATACAACAAATAATTTTAAAATAATATTAAACATCCAAGCGAAAATAATTTCAGTATTACAATATATAGAAGTTTCAAAATTGAATTGATAGGGATCTCATTAAAAAGGCATAATTGGTGAACGTTGCGCAAGCGCATAAAGTGATCACGTAAACCAGCCGATGACAGGTCGTAAGCCCTGTAGGTGCCTTGATTTCCCGGTTCTTCTACAATAAATATTCCAACTTCGTCTCTATTGAGATAATTAAAAATCTGTTAAAAAATATCTTTGATTCCCGCCAGAGAAAAAAAAACCAATGTTTGCGCATATGCAATAATAAAAATATATTCGATTAAACATCCATTTTGTGATTTCTGTCTTAAAGAAAAAATATCACTATTGAGCTATTCTCATATCACTATTGAGCTTTAATATAGTTAAGTCTGAAATCCGATTTTTATTCTATGTAATTTCTATATAGTCTAAATAACTTTTAAGCCACACAATATCGCTGAACATACGTGGGGGGTTAAATCGATAGGTATTAATGTCCCCTACCGCCCTGCTTCGGATGACCCACCCATCATGTTACACCCTTAACTTACAAAGCTACAATATCTTTAACTTAAAAAATCCTCATATCTGCCAAAGACCATACTACAAAGTATTCGTGGGTGTAGCCACTAACCTGTCAGAAAGCCAATGAAGGTCAGAGTAATAAACATTCTATTTAATTATTTTGTTTTTTTTTTATTAGGTTATTTTGTGATCTATATTTAGGTATGTATAAAATAAATATAATCAGACTTCTTTCCGGATATCCGGAAACCGGATGTTTCTTATCTAGCCTTTAGATTAACCCACATAGAATTCCATTGTCCGGCTGAAAGTAATTTTGTAGGAAGCTCAATGGGAATGTCTGCCATTACGCTTTGCAGAACTAGGTAATTTATATTAAACATATTGTTAATATTTATGGGGTTGTTTATGTTTTTAAAGTATACATAAATAATGATCATAATATATAAGTAGTAGTAGGTATGTATTGTCACGTGAGAAATCATGTAGGATTCAGGAATTATATATTTATTTATTTATTTATTTAATATTGCTTCTCGGGCAACTAACAGGTCCAGACTGAAAACACAATTAAAAACTGTGTCTCCACCGGGAATCGAACCCGGGACCTTTGGATCAGCAGTCAGATACCCAACCAACTGAGCCACGGAGGCTGACATAGGCCGACATATAGGCATACACATACGTTAATTGAACAAAACAGATCCTTTGACGAAGAAGATTCTCATGTCAAATTTAATTATGACAAGAAACATAAAACCAAGACCTATACTGCGAATCTTGTGGATTATTCCCTGTGATTCTCCACAAACACAATTTCATTTAATGTCTAATAAAGAACGTGATTTTGATTTATTCATGATCTCTGATGATAGATCACATCCATCTGAAACGACTATACAATTTCCTCCTGAGAAGTTTTAAAATCCAAAGTGGTGACCCCAGCGTGTGAATACATTATATGCATATTATATTATTATTGAAACGGTTTCAGTGGTAATTCATACACCTACAGGCATTCTATAATTTCCTACTTGGTACATGTTTAAAATGTTAAATTATAAGATTTATTTCATTTTTCAGAACATAACTGCCGCTGGCTCTTGGTCTATTACATTTAAGTGTTTTCAAATATAAATTCAGAAAATATTTTTGTAACACATTTACCTGATTTTTCGCACAAAGCAAGCAAATGATCATCTGTCAAAATGTCTTGGAAATACAAAAGAGAGCAGGAATATTTAGATATGGGTTGACTGACATAAAAGGTTCCTTCTCACACTTAGTAACTGTATAAATTGAGCGAAAATCTTTTGAGAATGATATGGAAAAATCATTTCACAGATACATATTATATAGAACTACATACGTTAAAGGCTAGACAATATCTTTTTATGAGGACTCGTCTTAAAAACAGCAAAAAAAGATATTTAATGCTTATTGATATGGGAATTTTTTTTGCATGGGTACCTATGTCAGATGAGTTAGATAAAATTTTATTTATCATTTTGCAATCAGCATTGTAAATCAATTATTCTAAGCAAAGATGGAAAGAAATGTCTATCTCAATTAATAGATTTTTGTTTGAATAATAGAATAACCGACTCATTCAGGAAGAGCTGTAATGCATTTGTTTGTTTCAGGGATTATCTGAATTGGTATGATTATTTCACCTAATTCTTCTTCTTCTTCAACCTTCCTTCATATCAAACAAAATCCATATACCCCAGCCACTAGTCTTATATCATCAAACCACCTCGTTTGAGGCCTCCCAACACTTCTTTTGCTCTTTCCAGGTCGCCATTCTAGCACTTCTAGGAGTCTGTGGTTCAGGCGACATGCCCTGCCCAGCTCCACTTCTGCATGACAACCTTTTGGACAACAAAGTCAATTATTTTGGTTTTTTCTCTTATTCACAAGTTGTTTTTTCTATCTCTTGACAAAATACCCAGCATTATACTTTCCCTGGCTATTTGTGTTACTGCTAAATTATGTAGCATTTTGTTTGTAAACACAAAAGTTTCACAGCCATACGTTAGTATCGGATGAACGCAAGCGTCTTACTTAATTCTAAGCTTAATTTAATCTCTCAGTCATGTCATAAATTAATCAAATATTATAACTAGTTGCATGTAACACATGAGATCCAACTGTCGATAGCGATAGTATGTATAGTTGAAGAATATGTACCAAACTATAAACTACAAATTATTGAATATTTTCAGATATTTTGTTTTCTATACAAAATATGTAGGTATGTATGTCAAGATAGGATAGTATGGAGGAAGATCCTTTTTCCTACCCAGAATATGCAAATAGCATGATGGTATGTATGTATGTTTGGAGATGAAGTATCAAACTATTAAGTCTTCTTACATATTGTGTATAGGCGACTGCCATACAAAATGTATGAAGCGATGTCGTCACTAAATTCAATTTTTAAAAAAATTGTTAAAAAAAAATTGAGATCTTCTACTACAATGTTGATATTTTTTATAGAAAATTAAATTATCTAGTTGGGGTGTTTCGGCTTTTTTCGATAATTGTAAAAGTTTTGGAAATATAGGCAGTTAAACTCATAAATTTATCATAAAAAAAATATTTTTCTTAATAAAAAATGTTTGAGAAACCCTGGAATTTTTTTTAAAAACTAATTTGAGATTTTGTATTTGTCTATGTTTTTACCAATTTTCAGCGTTCTAGCGTTTATGGTTTCTGAGATATATGGAAAAATAAAATAAAAATTCAAAAGTTGATAACCCCTGACTGAAACAAAAATTCAAAATTCCGAGTATAAAAGTTTTGTAGGCCTGTAACTGTTTATATATTCTGAAATTTTAGGCTCTGTAAATTGAGCGGATCAAAAGTTATAAGGGGGGGACGGACACACACACACACAGACACACAGACACACAGACACACACACACACACACACACACACACACACACACAGACACACGAAATGTTCTACTCCGAATTCTGAGTAAATCCGTGTATGGAACATATATGCTGCGAAGCCTCTAAGTTGGTGTTTTTTGACTTCAAAGTTGGAAAAGCCGTGAAAAAAGTAGACCTCTCCATACAATTCTCGCGTATTCTGGCTTGATACATTGTCGATATGTTAAGAGAACAAAGTTCTCCTGAACAAATCGACAGTTGGATTATTTATAACTATTCTCGTATGTTACGAATAATATATGGGTTGCGTCAGTAATGATTACAATAATTTTATTTATTTATTTATTGAGACATTCACGGCTTAAAGCCCTTTACAAAACAAAACATTAGATGACACATTATAAACTTAACCAAAGAAACACAATTTATAAACATTCATAACATCTATAGGTACCTATGTACATATCAACGTTAGTAATCATATAAAAAATTAAAACACATAAAAAATGTAAATTATACACGAAATTAAAAATTAAGATCCTAAGAATAAATAAAAAAAACAACTCAAATAAAATAAGTAATTACATATATAGCATGAACATAAGAATATTACTGACTGAATATAAATATATAAAGATGAATGGTGTGAATAACAGTGTGATCGTTCTCCAAACTGCCGAAAATATCTCTTTTGTGGCGAAAATATACTACTAAACCCAATGTGAAAAAATACCAAAAAATACTATTTTTTTAATGATATTTGAAAACATACTAAGAAAACACGCATATATTTATAGCATAGTTGTTACGTATAAAGTAAGAAAAAGCGTGGAAAACAAGTTATACACCGGATAAACAAAATATATGGCTTGGGAGAAAGAATATGCCGCGAGTAAGAAATGGAATAATATGAAATTGGTTATATGTACAGAATATGCATATAACCAATTAACCAAATTATGTTAACCAAAATCTTTTAGTAATATAACATACAATTGAAAATTCACACAGAAATTACTGTGAAATAGCTTTATCAGTGTAGTGGGCGATATTTTATCTGCGTTTGCGCGTCATGACCTGGAACGAGGCAGACCTAGGTACAGAGATGAGTGTGATTAACATTGGTAAAGAAAAACCGATCGTAAACCTTTCTTCCTTTTTTTATGATATACATATATACATTCGGCTTCCGTTGGAACTTAAGGTCATAAAAAATAAAAATAAATTTAAAAAGGATATTGCAGAACATCTTTTAAACAAAATCTTTATCTTTCATATTTTCGCCCTCATCTAGAATTTTGTACACCAATTTGGAACCCGCACTATAAAATCCACAGCAACCGTATTGAAAACATCCAGAAAACTTTTTTTAAATATTTAGAGAGACGACTATTCATAGAACATACTAATTATAAATTATCTACAGAATTCTTCAAATTAAACACATTGCAAGACAGAAGAACCTTATTCGATCAATTGTTACTGTATAAAATATGCAACAACCTAATTGACTCCCCCGACTTACTAAGCACTATATCACTCCACGTACCAAACAGGCACACCCGTTCGAAAAATTTATTTCATCTACCTATTTGCCATACTAATTACAGATATCACTCGACTATTTACAGAATTCAACGTGACAATAATCTAAAATTTAAACACACTGACATTTTCCATGACTCCATAGAAACTTACCGTAAACAAATAAAGATGTTTTTCAACCCAGTTCCCTAATTCCTTCAAACAAGCTCTATCCTTCACTCCAATAATCCCTCCTTTTCCCCATTTTATTTTCATTATGTATTGTATTTTTTTATTATCAATTGTTTTTTTTCTTCTCTTATACCTAATTGTTATTCTTTTACCTACTGCTCAGCATACTAGTTATTTGTAATTCATTAATTTAAATAGAAGAAAACAATATTGGCTTGTAATAATTTTAAAAGCACCAAATGTAACGAAACAATTAACAAAGCTGTAGTTTTCTGAAATAAAATAAATAAATAAATAAATAAAATCATAAATATAAACTTATTACTGGCATGAGTTTCTGTAACCTGGCGTGTGATGGAGGGCATACTGAGATTAAAGAAAGTGAAATAATGGAAATTTTTCTGTTTGATTTTGGAAGTTAAATATTTATATTATATTTTTTATACTTATTACATTTATGTTATGTTTATATCATATGTTATGTTATGCTTATATTATATCTACATATATAATATTACATTTACGTTATATCTATATTACATTTACGATTTTATGCTACATATTATATAAATTATTAAATATATGAAATAGCCGGCATGACACAGGCCTTGCCTAGTTTGACGGTGATTTAAAAAAATACCAACACTGCTAACTACACTCATCGCTATATTATGTATTTTTTGTAAAACAAAATAAAAGTGTAACCCATGTAAGAGAAAGCATGAACAAAATAAATAAAATAAATAAATAAACAGGGTGTCCCAAAAAGTATGGGTGATCGGTAAACCAGAGATAGAGGACCCTTAGGGCTATCCAAAAATCTCAATGTATGCTCTACGATTTTTGTCGTTTTCGAGTTATAATTTTTTTTCGAATTTTTTCGAAAAACTCCGACTGTCACGACATAATTGGTCACAGAGACACTATTTATTGAGATACAGCCTTCATTATTTTTTTCGAAATTGTTGAATAGTGTACGTTTTAGATGTAATAATTTGTTTTATCCAATTTGGTACCATAGCTTAAAATAATGTTGTATCTCAAAAATAGTCAAATCAGAAAATTAACAAAAATGTTTGAGGGCGATTTAAAAATAGAAGGGTACATAAAAAAAATTTCCCAAACATTTTTCGAAACTTCCTTATTTCATCTGGTATCTACTCTGTAAATTTCATTTTCATATTCCT
This sequence comes from Molanna angustata, assembly GCA_963576475.1. Lineage (NCBI taxonomy): Eukaryota > Metazoa > Arthropoda > Insecta > Trichoptera > Molannidae > Molanna > Molanna angustata. The sequence goes on from OY754970.1 coordinate 27,296,878, forward strand.
ACGGGATCATACTTAAAAACGGTTTGAAAGTACGAGAGGTAGATTCTTACGTAGTGAAATTTTGATACATTAAGATACAGAAAAAATCTAGTGTGAAGTTTACCAAGTTTTTGGAAAATGTTTGGGAAAAAAAATTTATGTGACCTTCTATTTTTAAATCGCCCTTAATTATTTTTGTTAATTTTCTGATTTGACTATTTTTGAGATAGAACATTTTTTTAAAGCTATGGTATCAAATTGGAAAAAAAAACAAATTATTACATCTAAAACGTACACTATTTAACAATTTTGAAAAAAATAATGAAGGCTGTATCTCAATAAATAACGTCTCTGTGATCAATTATGTCGTGACAGTCGGAGTTTTTCGAAAAAATTCGAAAAAAAAATTATAACTCGAAAACTACAAAAAATCGTAGAGCATACATTGAGGTTTTTGGATAGCCCTAGGGGTCCTCTATCCCTGGTTTACCGATTATCCATACTTTTTGGGACACCCTGTATATACCTATAAATTTGATATCACAATTGCAACAGATCAAACTGTGGGTGCAAACTTAGATGATTATAAAAAGAACAATTACATTGAAATTGATAAGAAAATTTGATAATTTAAAAAAAAAACAATATTTAAATTATGTAATGAAGGAAGATAAACTCAAAGACAGTAAAAGTGGTATGTTGGAAAATGTAGTGTATAATAATAATATATCTAAATAAAAAAGTGTATAATAATAATATATCTAAATAATATATCTAAATAAAAAAAACAATATTTAAATTAATGAAGGAAGATAAACTCAAAGACAGAAAAAGTGGTATGTTGGAAAATCTAGTGTATAATAATAATATATCTAAATAAAAAAGAAATACTCTTAATTGCAGTCATAAGACGACTGATAATACATAAAAAAAATACAAAAGCAATCCAAACATTAATTGGCCTTTTTATCGAATCGATCGAACCATCGAGGGAATGAATATCAAGCTTTATAAATTATTACTTTAATTCAAGCTCTATAATGATTTTATTCAAATATTTTAATACCACCGAGAGTTATTCTAATTTAGGGAAATTTCTGGTAACAATAATCAGATCGCAATGATTGGAAATTCATACCATTGGGATTTTCACAGTAAAACATTTAAACATATTATTATTTTAAGTATTTTTTTTCCATTTTGAGTTTAATTAATCGAAAGTGAAAAAAAAACGTTACAATTATTTTATTGGAACTTTTTACCGAAGAAAATTTTCAATAAAATAATAATTCATTATTCTTTATCATTTCGTCAACTTTTAATATATTCTCATCCTATGTTGTGTGTGTAGAATATAAATTTGTGTTTAAAAAGAATTAAATATGTGAATCTAGTATTGTGAACATAAAACATATTTGTCGGCCCTCGTGACTCAGTTGGTTAGGTATATGACTGCTGATCCAAGGGTCCCGGGTTCGATTCCCGGTGGAGACACAGTTTTTAATTGTGATTTCAGTCTGGATCTGTGAGACGATAAATATAGTAAGTCTCCAGAATGTGGTAAATTGTTATTGGGTACGTGTTAAATAATTATTTGTCATAGCACCTGTTAGTTGCCCGAGTAGCTACATAGAATAAAACAAAAAAAATAATATGTTAAACTATTTGCGATGTTGTGGGTCGGAACTAATAATTAAGATTTAACGACGATCAACGCATGAATGATAACAATAATTTAGAAGTATTACGTGAATGTCTTGAAAATGTGATTGACTTTTAGTACCTAATAAATATTTTTGCAGAGTACTTTCGTCTTACATATTATTAAAATTGAATCGTGAATGAATTCACTTCAAATTAATGACTAGTCTATTGTTTGAACTTCAACTTTGACATAAAATAAATTTTTGCCTACGCAAACTTTTTTCCTCGGAGTGTAGGTGTGTAGGTACGCAATGAAAAAATCATTTCTGATCTCGACAAGAGAATAAAGAAGGGAAGGGAATTGATGGATTTTTTTTATACCGGGGCTAATGAGAAGTTTTGCGATAAAAAGAATGTTGAAAAAGAAATATTCAAAAACGTAGTGTTGTACAGAAGGTTTACATATAAACAATGTTGAACCCGTCTCAAGTAACTGACGTAGGAAGATAAATTACGTATTTCTTGAAATTTCTTTAGTAACAACTCAATACAATGCTTTTAATTCAATTTATATTATTCAATTCCCGCCAAAGTACGCCATTATAAAAAAACCTCCATATACCAATTAATGTTATTATGTCTTGTCTCCCACGACATTTTGTCTACTCAGAATCGAGTGTTATAATTTACGCTCAATTAGAACAAATACGTAACATTAAAACTTTAACTGATTTCATGAATTAAAATCAAAAAATATAAAGCTGTTTTTTATTACATATTATTGCTTAAAACACAATATTAAACAAGTCAATCAAAACAAAATTGAGGACCCATTTATGAAAATATTATTCACGTTAAAATGACGAATAAAAAAATATTTCACCTCGTTTACATTGTTTACATTCATACTGCCAATATCAAACACATAATGTCAAACGCAGTTTTTTTTATACAGCGAGCAAATTCAAATACAGAACATACATAATCTATTGTGAAGCGATATAAATATTACTGAAACAATTACACTAAGGTTGTATACAAAATTGATCTATTTTAACAAAATATCAAATGAATCAAGATATAATCATACACTGTCATTGGAATTACGCAAATTCTGAAAGTTTCAGAGCTCTTACTTATCGAGAAATTAGTTAAAAATCAATTGCAAAACTCCAGATGTAATAATTAAAAAGAATGAAATGTTTCACATAAATTTTTATGTAAAAAAATCTTTTACTTGGTATGAAATTAATTCATTTTAAAATTTGGATATCCTTTTATTTGTAAGTATTTAAATCTCATATTTACTCATTTTTTTATTTTCATTTCTATCCTAAGAATACGTAATCTTATGCAATGAATTAAATCTCAATAAAAACAAAGTATATATATATATATTTTTCAAACCCATTTCTATTTAATTATTATTTTTATTAAAAATAGTCGGTTTTTTGACCTATTGATGGGTCGATGGCAGAGAGGTTAGCGCGCTGGGCTAGTAATCCAGTGGTCGCGAGTTCGAATCCTGCCTCGACCGATTTCGTTCACCTATAGCACAAGCATTTATTTGCTTATTTTAGGGAACGTAGGAAGATGTATATGTACTTGTTTAACAAGGACATATTCATTTATTTTTTTGAAAAAAAAAATATTACATATACTTATAAGAATACGGTACCTATAGTAAATATTATATGTGAATTGTGGTGTCTTCTTTTATTAACACATAAATAATTATAATAATAATAATTGTTTATTTCCTTTTAAAAAACAGATTATATTGGAACAATATTGAAATATCTTGAATTTATAACAAGAAAAAAATAATATCTATAAATAAGTAGGTATAAAATATATAAATTCACCCATTATTGTGGTAGGTATATAGGTTGTGTTCCACTATTGTGGTAGGTATATAGGTTGTGTTCCACTATTGTGGTAGGTATATAGGTTGTGTTCCACTATTGTGGTAGGTATATAGGTTGTGTTCCACTATTGTGGTAGGTATATAGGTTGTGTTCCACTATTGTGGTAGGTATATAGGTTGTGTTCCACTATTTTCCTTTGTCTGCCTAACTAGGATAATTCCTAGTCTTAATTAATTATAATAAAATATGCAAGATTTATAATGAACGCGTATTATTTTATATAAAACCAAATATCAAATATATGTACAACAGTGTGCGAACTTCAAGCCAAGTGCGCTTTAGAGGTACGAGATTTTCATCGCGGTTCAGGTTTTTGACGGATTTTTCAATGTGATGGTGAAAAAATAGAACGTGTTATAATTTTCAACTTGTTTTGCATCGTTTTTCGTAAAAAAAAAGAAATCTGTTTTACGAAAAACCATACAAAACCCGTTGAAAACTTCGTGTGAAATGCGCTTAGTTTATTAGAGCGGAGATCGCGCGGCCTCCTGCCATCGCCCCGATAAAACTTCGGGTTACGAAGACAGCCGAACTGTTTTCGGAGATCTATATTTATGTGTGTTATATGTATAAAGTTCCATATACCACCACCCCAAGTTGAAGATACTATACATATATCTAGATTAGTACTATACGATGAAGTTTTTAGTTTTTCAAGACATTGTTTATACAAAAGAAATTTTCATATGCATATATGTATAATGAAAGGTTTGCTAGCACTTCAGCATCGGCACTGAATCTTCGGGAAGTAGTTGTAAGCGCAGTTAGCAAGGACGATGGTGTAGGCAGGCGGGTGTCAGTCAGGGGGTGTTGAAGTGGAGGGTTGGTGTGGCGCCTCCCCTGGTGCCCCGGATCCAGGCCCCGGCCGCGGCCCCCAGCAGCATGCTGACGCAAGTGCAGCGGACTGGATACTCCCTGGGACACTTTGCCTTGAACTTCACTGACATTTAGAGCTACGGCGCTGCATATTCGCCGGGGAGCTGCATATTATACATACGGTCTATATTTAATACGTAGGTTTATTTAATACCTCTACAAAATCGTATTAAACCTACCAAAGGTATATTATAATATTACAAAATAGGTAATAGTTTTTTTAAATCGAATATTTACATAGGTACATACCATCACGCCATGTCACTCACGGGGAGGCAGAAATAACCGAACACCACTTATTTCTATAATGCCCCCAAGTCAAATTGAAAACGCTGTTCGTTATCGCCAAGCGCTAATTTTTTTTTGTATGGGATTTGACGTTTGTTGTTTGTTATTGTAGAAAAAATTTCTACAACAAACGTCAAATCACATACAAAAAAAATAGCGCTTGGCGATAACGAACAGCGTTTTCAATTTGACTCAGGGCCAAGGACACACATTCACTCGCTTTTCATTTTCAAGAAAAGACTAAAGCAGGGATATCTGCCGAAAATACCTGATCCCTCTCCTTTTCCTTCCTTCCCTTTGCTACGTATTATTTATCCCTAAACACCTGATCTCGATTTCCTCTTCTTGTTCCTTCCCAATCCTTTTTTTTGCTATGATGTTTTTTTTAAATTCTTTTATTTATCTTGGTGTTATGTATATTTTCTTTGTTCTTTTGAAGCTTTCATTTTTTGTACATGTATAATTCTGTCACTCTGTAATCTGGTTGGTTGGAAGAAATTGCCTAATGGCAATAAGCCCGCCAGTGTGCATTATATTCGTTTATATTATGTTATAAAAAGTTAAATAAATAAATAAATAAATTCATCGCCTCGTCGACATTCATACATCGTCTTATACATGTACGTCTGTTGTTCAGGCTTAAAAAATAAATCTATATAATATTTTTAAGTTGCATATACGTCAAGTGCAAGAGCATTGTCAACTCATATATAAGGACTGTTGCTTTCATTGTTCACAAAAACAATCTCTCAATAGATGGCGTTACAAAAATGGTTCTTCGTTATTTCATAGATGGCGATGTTGTGTTTTACAGTTTATTTTCAAACAATCAGTTTCTCATTATAAAAATATATAGAACTTTCAAAAATTGCATTGATATGGGAACTCAATAAGAAGGTATAATTTATTGGTGAAGGTTGTGCAAAATCATTAAGTGATCACGTAAACCAGCCGAGGACAAGTCGTAAGCCCTGTAGGTGCCTTTAGTTCCTGGTTCTCCCATGATATTCAAACTTTGTCTCTATTGAGATATTAAAAATTTGTCAAAAAATAATAGTTTTAAGATTTTTGTTTACAAAAGGCTTATTATTCATATTTTTCATAATAAATCAAGTCTCTTCCATCACAAAAATAATCTTCATTCTTTTTCCTCCTTTTGTAATTCATGCTTGTCTTTTTATTGCTCTGTAAGTACTTGTTTTTTTTATTTGTGGAAACATTTTTAACTATGCTGTGATGTTCCGGCTTAAAATAGTGCTTCCATTCATTTCCATTATAATGAATGAATGAATGTAGGTACCTATCTATAGTTTTGTGAAACAAAATAAATGAATCTAAAATTATTTCTTACACCTTGTACAAGTGGCAAGCTTATTGTCAAATGGCAATTTCTTTCAACTAACCTTGCAGTGTTTAGTCTAGGGAAGCAAGTTAACTTAAAATATGAAATGATGGAATTTAAAATGTAATAATGCCTTATAATGAACCAATTAACCAAAGTTTAAATTATTATTATTATTTCAATATGGGCAACGCTACCCTTCAAGGACGATTTGTGTCATTTGACGACATGAAAATTTATTTAAAAACATTTAAGGAAACAAAAACAAGTATAAAAAAGGCAAACAACGCCTGCAAGGATGTATACAAAAGAGCCTCTATCTTTTAAATGATGAATCAAATGTCATTATTTTTTTTATAAATTGTGAGCATTCGATGAAAGGTAGGTAGATTTATTTCACACGAATAACCCGCAATATAATATAAAGCATTCGTTCGTAAATAAACCAATGAAAAACATGATGTTAAATATTTTTTGTATGTGAATTACAGATTCCACAACAGTGAATGATTAAAAAAATAAAAAAGAAAGAATTATTTGATAAATGCCGACCCCCGTGGCACAGTTGGTAACCTGTTCGGCTTTTGTGCGGGCGTGCTGGATTAGATCCCAGCAGAGGAGAAATTTATTTAAATTCATTCTCTCGCAAATATTGAGAAAAAAAGAAATTTCCATACGGCAATAAACTCGCCACTTACACAAGATGCAAGGAAGTGTTCATTATTGCGAAAATGTTGATCTCGGTTATGATCCGGTTATTTCCTTCACAACGTAGCGTTCTCAAGTTGTGAGGTTATGTGTTTGTATAGTTGTTTAAAGTGGTACCTACCTATAGAAATTGTTTGTTGTTATTATTATTATAAATACTCGGATTCAGTATTTTGAAACAAGAAGCGAGCGTTCTCAAATTGTGAGGTTATGTGTTTGTGTAGTTGTTTAAAGTGGTACCTGTAGAAATTACTTGTTATTATTATTATAAAAACTCGGATTCAGTATTTTGAAGGGAGAAACTATTGAAACAATATTATATTGCAGGTATTTCTTAAACTTTTTTATCAATTCGCAATACAATTCACCCTCAAAGACATAATCAAATGAATCAGAAACAGACTTTTCCGCACACGGTGCGATTCAGCGCCATTTTCTGTTGGAATTATTGCTTCCTGGAGGCGTTCTCGTAGAATAATATCCCCCTTTGAGGTTTACTTTCCCTAATAAATTCAAAGACTTTCGCACTCCTTTTGATGATCACAGAAACGCATGTGCTAAGACAACTCCAAGACTATATAACACACATATAACATTCCTACTAGCGCGTCGTAAATACGGTTCGATGTGTCATTTCCAAAGACAAATCCAATAAAGAGAACGAGGTGGCGTTCATAAGGGTGGTGGAATTTTATTCACGCGCTGCTTATCGCTTAGATAAAATTATATTTCTGTAAAGGTGAACGAACACATGTCGTGAATAACGATAATGTGAAATAATCTGTATAATGGAATGTATTTCCATATCCGATGTTCGAGACAAAAAATGGTAGTTGCCAATGAAAAACACCCACTTTCCTACCATAAAAACAGTTTTTATTGTATTATATTAGTTAAAAGTGGTGACGCGATTTTGAATTATACGTATATTTATTTTTTTAATTATAATTTTATGTGGACTGTGTTTGAGGTTTGATCGAATTAAAAAATATATATGTTATAACCACTATCAAAGGCGGAAGGAAATCGTAAATGGATACACGTACTAACTGGTTGTATTTCCAATGGCTTCTTTTTCTCTCCACAATGGTTGTAACTTGTAGCACACAATATGCACTTTGTGATGATCACACGTGCGGTGATATTATATTAAAACATAATTTTTTAGAAAGATTCGTGTGGCGGAGCGGGTTGGCAGGACGCGGTTTCAAATAAAACTAAATTGTAGGTGCGGGACGATCAGTAATTGCAAAAATCATCTAACTTTTTGAATAGGTATAAAAATATAACAACAATTTTTGCGTCAATATTGACGTTAACAAAACGAAAAATCATTATTACAAGTCACACAAGTTTTGAAATCACACATATTTCAATGTTTGATTTGTATATTTCCGAATACAAGCTGGTTGCTTGTATATAAGAAATTAATTTTTACTTAAATAAAAAAAAAATCTTACATAAAAGGGTTTAAAATAAATATCACATAAAATACATACATACATACATACCATCACACCATATCCCTTACGGGGTAAGCAGAGAGAACCGAGCGCCATACTCCTCTATTTTTGCATACATTCCTAGCTTCCTTTACATCCATACATCGTCTCATACATGCTCGTCGATTATTCAAGCTTCTAATATTTCCTTCATTCAAAATATCATTCACATGGTCATGCCATCCCTTTCTGGGGCGGCCCCTACTATTCACTCCATCTCTTACACCCATGTATATTTTTTTGGTCAGTCGTTCATCATTCATTCTTTCTATATGTCCAAACCACCTCAAAGCATTCACTTTCATTTTACATATAATATCCTTCTTTATCTTGCATTCTCTCCTTATGTCCTCATTTTTTATTCTATCATATATCGTTCTATTACATACTCTTCTTAGTGATCTCATTTCATAAAATACATTGTATACACATAAAATACATTGTTAAAAACTAAAAATACTGCAAAAACATTAAAGATATAGGTGTGTGTAACATTAAAGATATTTATTACAAAGCAAAACATCACTGTAGGTACAAAAGATTGGCTTTTTTTATTCTTTGACAATTACATAACTGTCATATTTGGAATGAATGATATCGAGACGAATAAATTAATAATTTTATGATTTGCTGTAATTATTCGAATTTCAGGGTGGAATCACCTATTTTTTTCATACAACTACAAGTATTATTATAAAAACCAAGGACTATTTAAAAAGAAAAATCAAATAGATAACTTCATTAGGGGAAATAACATTTTTTCCTCAAACGCGACCTGAGCCAACTCCGTTTAAAGGTAAATAGAAGGTAATTGGCCGTCCGTGAGGGTTGGAGAGCCGACCGACGTGATCCTATAAAGATGTAATTAAATGAGTAAAATTCGGGTGGATTTTAAAGACCTTTAACATTTTCATGAAACGTGGATCATACATATTCGGCATCCAAATGAGACGCTGAAAGGCAAAGCCGGAAAGGAAATTAAAGCTCAAGGTTAAACAGATTTAAAAATGCTTTTAAACAAAACGACAGGTGAAAGCAAGTTCCAGGTAAATTGGCCAGAGATTTATTTATCACGCGTGTGCCGTTAAAAGAACACGCCTGAAATACTACAACCTTTGCTCTTTTTGATTAAATTATCGGATATAATGTATATCATGTGTATTTTGTAACAACAAGTCCAGAGTACGACCTTTCTTCTTTCTCAAAATTTTGCAGACATTCAAATCTGACTTATTACTTGTTTGTTGTATAATGACGTATTTTAATAGAATGTAATGTGTTGTATTTATATAATAATTCCACACATGAGAACTGCTTTTGGTCAAAGACATTTTATTTTCATTGCCCCCAGAATTTATAACATGTTACTTACATCATTCAAAGAAATAATATCGCTGAAATCATTTAAAAGGAATTGTTCCGAATACATCATGAACTACGGGAGAACTTAAATGTATAAAATGTTCGATATCGTAGTGTTAGGATGTTATGGAAATAATTTATATAATTGTTTTTTTTTTATTTTCTTCTTTACTCTTCGCAAAAAAATCCTGATTGTTTTATAAATTTTGTGCTGTCTTGATTTGATCTGAAAGTCGACGGAATAAAGACTGGCGGATCACATAATATATGCTCTGTCAGATCAGTATTCCCAAGTGATACTATTTCAGATTATTTGTGCAATTAAGAGGGTGACTGCTGCCAATGTACCTATTTTTTCAATTTGATATACCATCATTATTACTAAACGAATCATTTTGAAAAAAAGAACGTAGTTAGTTTGGATATTAATAAAGAGAAATATACCTTAACTTTTTGATTATGTTCTGTATATATTCTTGTAGGAAAATAATAAGCATACCCCGATTTTAGACATTTATCTTAAATTTCTAAAAAAATATAAGGTATAGAGCAATATTTTTTTTTTAATAATTAAAGAAGAACAAAATACATGGAAAAATATGATATGACGTTGCATTAACGCATCAGGTTAAGTAAATAAACCAAAAAAAACTTTTATTACGCAATGGCGCTGAATGGAAAATAAATGTTTTTTAGGTTTATTTACTAAACCTGAAGCATTAATGCAACGCCACATCATATTTTTCTAGATATTTTGTTTGCTTTAATTTAAAAAAAAATATATTACTCTACGCCTTATAGTTTATTGAAAATATATGATAAACGTTGAAAATCGGGGTATGCCATTATTTTTCTTCAAGAATTAATACAGAACATTATCAAAAAGTTAAGGTATATTTTTGTTTACTAATATCCAAACTATCTACATTATTTTTTTCAAAACGATTTGGTAAGAAATAACGATGGTATATCAAATTGAAAAATAGGTACGTTGGCAGCAGTCCCCCCCTTAACAAATAAAAATGTCAAGATACCTATGCGCATACACAATATGTACATATATGTATATTATTATGATGATTCCAATTCCATTTTTAATCTGTATACAATAGTTAAATTTATATTGTTTAGAGACTTTTTAAAAATACGCTAATAGGTATAACATATAGGTACCTGTGACTCCTGTGAAATATTATAATAATATGTACACTGATAGTCCTAGAACAGGTATGCCTAGTTGGGCAGCAGTCATCTATTTTTAATGTAGATTATTTAAATGGTGTGATAAAGAAATAATTAAAAACAAAAATGAAATAAATTGGTTGATAAAATTAACTGGCCTAGTCATCCATATTATTAAGTCTGCAGCCAAAGAGCATCAACACTAAGTATAGATGCTCCACAACAAGTTATCAGTGGAGAATATTGTGTTGGATAATATTATACCTACATAATGCGGATTGAGTCTCAGTGTACCATAGCAGCTCTAGAAGTAAGAACAACCACCAAACTTACATACATGTCAAAAGCCTCGAAAAATTCAACAACTATCATAACTGCGAACATATTAGTATGTATCTGGAGGTTAAAGTGGACATCAAATTTGTCTTATAAAAATGATCCGTAGTTATGAATCTACTACTCTATCACAACCGTTTAAAGACAAACCATCATCTGATCAAGAGAGCACCAAACATAAAATCAATGGACCGAATAAGAGTAAGAAATTCAAAACGACTATAGTTTATAATGGTTACAAAACCTCGAAACTAGGAGATAGTCATCATGTTCAATAAGATATAGCGGTAGATAGATCTCTGAGCCAATCCATACTTCTACAGATAATAATAATTATGATAATGTTTTTTTTAATTGGGTCATGAAATTCGTTTTGAAAATGGACAGTATAGACTATTAATAATAATAATAATAATTATAATAAATTTATTTAACATAAGAAAAGAAAACTTACAGAAACAATACACCACAAAGACCACTCAGTATTTATATAAAAACAAACAAAAAAATATACAAAACAAAAAACATGATAAACATAATAATAATAATAATAATAAAAAACCATGGGTGCTCCCTGATTGGCATCATTCCATCACTTTACCTATGTCTATCTAACTAGGAATAATTCCTGTTTTAAGACAGACAATTTCAATGTATTTTCACTACGCTTTTACATCATGCGATAGAAACTTCAATCGATTGAATTAAAAAAGAACATAAACATCAATATAAGAAACAAGAAGAAAAACATTTTTGCATTAACAAAATGTAAAATAAAGCATAAAAGCCTTAACAAAATATAAATACAAGAGCATTAACAAAATATAAAATAAAGCATTAGTATACCAAGAATCGCAATTGTGTAATTGAATTTGCTTATAGGTCAAATTGTGTAATAAAAATCTAATGACACGACCTTTTAGAAAGATCGCTTTACAAATCATTTCTCCGCAAGTTTACTCGCTGTAAATGAAAATTTATTTTTAAACAAACAAAAAACAAATAATTACTTTTTACATCTTGTAATATACAAGTGGTCAATTCCACTCTGTGTTGTTTTATTTTTGACAGGTTTCCGAATAATTATTTTCCCATTCAATAATTATTATTTAATGAAACACTCGGCAACGGTAAACAATCAAAACAAATAACAAGAAAAGCCTCTCCACGGCGGGCGTCGCGACGCCCAAATATTAAATTAGACAAACTCGGAGCGTCTTTGTTTATATTCAAAATTAGTGAAATGTCTAATTCCTCGATGGGACGCGATAGTCAATCATTGTTTGATCTTTTCAAACTTCATAGCGTGTCCATAATAACACACTACGACATCTGTATACGGAAACAAGACGAATAATGTGGTCCTAACAGCACTGACCATTTAGAAAATTTTATTCGATATATTTTTCATTTCAAATTTAGAATTACCCACATATTTGGCAACATCTAATATCATTAAATAATATCTCATATCATTAAATAATAGACGAAAAATCGCAGATATGATAATACTATATAAAATATTAAATTATCAGTTAGATGTACCAAATATCCTTCCACAAATTCAAATAACAGTACCACTTAGAAATACCACAATTAGAAATATTTTTCACTTAAAATTCTATAATACGAATATCGGTTATTTCTCTCCAATTCCTCGCTTAATCAGAATATACAACTCAGTTCGTCAAATTAATTATATTGACATATTCTCAAACTCCAAATTAACTTTCAAAAAACACATAATATCCCAGTTCGTAACCTCTTAATTCTTTCGTTTAAATTTATGTATAACTTCTCTGTTCATATCCTCATGTTTAATTATTGTTGATTTTCATGTTTCATTTGTTTTCTTTAAATCTACAACTCTAAACTTACTATGTAACATCCACCCGCAACATAATAAACATAATAATTATATACATCATGTAAATTAGACACTGCACCTTCCGTACACTGCATAGTGTAGTGTAGGTAGGAAATTTATATACATACAAACAATTCTTATTATGATATGTACTTCCCATATATAAGCTATTATGCGCAGAAATATTTGGGCATTCATGCCAGTGTCTGCTTAGTTAAATAAAATAAAATAAAATAAAACATTGTAAAAACTCTGTAAGCCCACCCACACAATTGGCAACACTGTAAATGTTGTATGTAGTGTAGGATGATTTTTGTTTAAATTGGTTTGTTTCATTTTAGACCTTGATAATGTCGAATCACCTCGGCAAAAATGTTCGGTCATTGTAATCGAATTTTGTAGAAAAATACTTTGGTATATTTGTTCATTAATTTTCGTATAAAAATGAATGTCGTATAAACATAAGTATTATTTCATCAGCAACAACGCATTGCTCTGAAATTATGTACGTACTATCTATTTCTCCTAAGAATGACCAGGCATTTGTGCATTTCACCGCCCATTAGGCGTAGGTACCTATCCCCGCTTTACAACCATCTCTTTTCAACCTTCAAGCAACGGCGTAAAAAAATGGGGTAAAAAAACCCACGTCAATATTGTGAAGTATTATTATTTTTAAACAATAAAGATAATAGCTTGATTTGAATAAAGATAAAGACAATAACTTTCAATAAACAATAAAGACAATAACTTTCCTTATAAACGGTATTAAATTGGCAAAAGCAGTCTTTGCAGGGTGAGTTGCATAGTAGAAAAAAAAACTTGAGTTTATTCTAATTTATAAAAATATTATGTACCTGTATAAAAACAAATAATGACATAAATAAAGAACGTAATTGAATTGATTTTGAGTGTCATAAAATTATTATGAGTAGGTAAGTAAATAATGACAAGAAACAAAGAAACGAACTTGATTTATTTTTAATGCTATTAAAATATTTTCTGAAAAAAAAATACAAAAATAAATATATAAAGTTGAATATTTTACCTGTCCATTTTTATTTCTCTTAACTGGCGAAAGTGACGAACTGGGGGTAATATTTTGCAATGTTGCTAATACACTGTTAATAACTAACTACACTGGGGGTGTCGACTGACTTAACTTATACCTGTGATTAGTCGACTGTTTATTGCGGTGGGCGATACCTGCGCAAAGGGGGTCTAAAAACGGTTCTTAGTTGGTCACGCTTAGTAGAACTGGAGATCTAATAACTAAATCATTGTATAAATTCAGAGTTTGTGTCACGATATTGCCAATTCATTTGATGCTATAGAAGCGAAGCGTTTATTTTTAATTAAATAAATTTAAAAAATATATTTCCTTCAAAGGATTCTCACAGTACCTACATAGAATTATTGACAATGGCGAATCTGCGAGAAAAAAAATATAAATATATATGTTTTTAAAAATATCAATAATATTATATCAATAATATATATGTTTCTAAAAATATCAATAATATTAGTTTGATGTTTCAAGCCAAAGACATTATAAGTTTAAGAATCATGACATGTAATAAATGGTAATAGTTATATAAGTATTCCATTTGAAATTATACAAAGTGATTAAAAAAAAAATAACGACCGCAAAATAAAATACAACTGTAAAGGGAATCAATATGAACCTGACATGCGCTCAGTATTCACTGTTATATACGAACAAATAAATGTGAAGTATTGAAAAAAAAACACTTCATCTCATAAGTTTTTATACAATGTATTATCATATCACTTACATGAACAATTTACATACTCTAGATCTACCTATAGAATGTGGGGGCTAATATAATTTAAGCTAGAAAATCGGTAGGCAATAACAGAATAACAATTGACTTAGAACGTGAACCTACCTACCAACGCCGAATTAAAATAATTGTTAATTTGTTTATTAACTAGTGAAACCCGGCAGACCATGTGCTGCCGGTGTATAGTTAAAAAATTGTTGACCTTCGTGTAATCTGAAATTTCTTATTGTAATTTTGTCTCCTCAGTTTCGTCCATCCCTCCAGGGAAAAAGTCGAATGACATTTTCTTTTCGTACTCCTATGTCGATCATTTTGAAAAATTCCTTTGTGAGACATTGAATAAATAAAAAAAGTTTGTTACGTCGAACTCGTGGACGACAGTAGAATCGTCAAAATTGTAATGACAAAAATACCCAACAACAGAAGACTACCCAGAAGACCTGCAAAGAGATCGAAAGACAGTTGGATCTCCTTCTCTCAAGATAGTCCATCCATCTTCACAAGTCAAATGACACGATAATGAAGAATTATAAATCCAGTAACCGTCCCGGGTGTACGCTCGACAATTCACTAAATTTCATTGCAATCGGATGAACGGTTTAAGAGCGAATACTATACATACAACCATATTTATATATTTTTTATCAATATAGTTTTATATATTTTATTTGATTGTGGAATACAAATTATAAGTAAGTGACTACTTAATAATTTATTGAAATAACGTTAA
Organism: Molanna angustata; assembly: GCA_963576475.1. Taxonomy (NCBI): domain Eukaryota; kingdom Metazoa; phylum Arthropoda; class Insecta; order Trichoptera; family Molannidae; genus Molanna; species Molanna angustata. The sequence goes on from OY754970.1 coordinate 27,312,427, forward strand.
TTTACAAAAAGCTTTCCGCAAACATAATACGAAGATATGAAAGCATTGTATGAAAGATAAGTCTTCCAGGCTAAAATTTATTTTCAAGGTTGATTTTTTTTTTATTCGATTGGGTGCCTAATCGAATAAAAAAATCTTTCTCACATGGTGTGGTTATTTGATAAATTCATTGATCATGAATCATACTTAAAATATAAAATGAAAACGATGTTTTACATTATAATATCGTTTCATACACATTACAGATTATTTCCGTGCATAAATTATTTTATATTTATTATGTGATAGATATTAGAGTAAAATTTTAAGCATAAAATCAATACTATAGTCCAGAGTCTTATACATATCAGTTTAGAAACTTTTCGCGTTGTGGATTAATATATTATACAAATGTTTTTACTAGCTCCCCATATATATTAGGTATGCTGAATTTTAACAAACTTTTTGGTAATAGAATCAAAACCTCTTTACCATAAATTCATATAAATATATAGACATATCTAGTGATGAGCAAATGCAAGACCAAGACCAAGACCAGGGTGGTCTTGGTCTTGGTCTTGGTCTTGCACCCGCGGTCTTGGTCTTGGTCTTGCATGTACAAGTATAGTCTTGGTCTTGGTCTTGTATACATGGTCTTGGTCTTGGTCTTGGTCTTGCAGCAAGAGTCTTGCAAGTCTTGCACTTTTACGAGTAGGTGCGGTACATATGCGTTTTTTTAGTAAAAAAATAAAACTTAAGAGTAAATATGCATGTTTTAAAATTTATGGTAAGTATTTAGTTATTTCGATTTTCGGGTAAAACTTTGTGCCAGAAATTTAAATATTTAAAATTTGTGTATTCTAGATTTAATTTTTTGATCGTTTGTTCTTGATGGAATTCCATTAAAATTTCTTATATTTTTTTAATAAGTAGGTAAATATTAAAAAAATAAAAAAAGTTTTTTAAAATTATTCTACTATTTATTTAGACTACAACCTACAACCGGTTTCGTGCTTGGCACATTTTCAAGTTGTAAAAAAAATCTGTATTTTACCACAATGAAAAAGATTTTGAAGCAACCGCTTCTTTGTTAGTTAGAACTGGTTAGAACGGACTCGATTAGTAGTGCGCTGGGAAACGGTATTATTCCTGTTGAAAACCTATGTTTACTCTTTAATAAACTTGTATTGTAGGTACATCTGTTGAAAACCTATGTTTTTTCTGTATTTATTCTGTATTTATTTTTAATTTTCTGATGAATAATTAAATGTTAAGATCACTTATATACTTGATATTTATGCATACATCTTGAATTCCTCGCTTTTTAATTTATAATTTGAATATTTTATTAATTTTGACTCCGAGTGCTGTGTTTGGGAGCCTATGGAAGATAAACCAATACAATAATCGAATAAAATTATAATCAACGCTCGAAATACAAAATTGTTCAATTTTGTCAAAATATATAATGAATCAAGCTGGATTGTTTAAACATGCATTGTCATCGGTAATACACAAATTCTTAAAGTTTTACAGCTCTAACTGTTCGGTAAATGGTTTAAAATAGATAGTAAAATTCCAGTACAGACGAGCGAAGTTAAAGTAAAGAGTGTAAAAAATATTTTTCATAAATGAAATATTCCTACCGTTTTTTTTATGAAATTTTTCGTTTCATTTATATGCTGATGTTATTAGATCGCTCTCCAATAGAGAACTCTTGTTCCTCTGGGTTGGAAGATATTGTCAATTGGCAATAAAACAAGCATATATTTAAAAAAATAGTATGTTTACTTATTAATTCCTTAACGAAACAATTATTTCTTTATTTCTTTATTTTACTTCTCGGGCAACTAACAGGTACTATGTCAAATATTGATTTAACACGCACCCAATAACAAGTTGCCACATTCTGGAGACTTACGATATTAATCGTCTCACAGATCCAGACTGAAAACACAATTAAAAACTGTGTCTCCACCGATTTAATTCAATTATATTGAATTATATTGAATTGACATTTTGTACCAGTTAAAATACGATATTCTTTATTAATTTAGCTCAAAGAAACAATAATATTTGTTTTACATATAAATTATCGAAGCGCCGTTAAAATCCAAATAAAATATTCACTCTTATATTTATTTTATTGTAACTTAAATTATGAAAAGATAAAACTAATTATTACTCTTCGTCTGTAAATATTATGATGTGTTAGTAAACATGCTGTACTTTCTAACAATGATTTGTGTCGAATATTTTCATATTGCATATGCGCAAACATTGGATTTTTTCCCTGTCGGGAGTCAAAGATATTTTTTAACAGATATTTAATTATCTCAATAGAGACGAAGTTGGAATATTTATTGTAGGAGAACCGGGAAATCAAGGCACCTACAGGGCTTACGACCTGTCATCGGCTGGTTTACGTGATCACTTTATGCGCTTGCGCAACGTTCACCAATTATGCCTTTTTAATGAGATCCCTATCAATTCAATTTTGAAAGTTCTATATATTGTAATACTGAAATTCTTTTCGCTTGAAAATAAGGAATTTTTACTACAGCCATCTATGGGTGAAATTATCAACAACAATCTTATTATTTTTTTATTTATTTTGTTGTAACGCCATCTATTGAGAGAATTGGTTTTTTTGTAAATAATGAAAGCTACAATTCTTATTTCTGAGGTGACAATGCATTTTTCGCATAGAAGTCACCCCTGAATTGCGCCAGACTTATAAGGTCATTTTTGTCTTATTTACCTACTTGTACCAATGTGTAAGTAATCGAATATTTTCATATTGCAAATGCGCAAACATTGGATTTTTTCCCTGTCCTTACCCTATCCTTTTTTCTTGCTATGAATTATTCTTATTTTTTTTAATAGTATTTAAGTGTAATATATATTTTCTTTGTTGTCTTTTACTGTTATTCTTTGCTGTTGTACGTATCAATGTTGTCATACTTTGTAATCTGGTTGGTTGGAAGAAATTCCCTAATGGCAATAAGCCCGCCAGTGTACAATTATATTTGTTTATATTATGTATAAGAAGATGTATAAATAAATAAAAAATAAATATAAATAAATTCATACAAATAACATACATATATGCTGCAAAGACTCTATGGTGGTGTTTTTTGACTTAAATGTCGAATAAACCATGAAAAATATAACCATGATACTTTGTCGATATATAAATATACCTATAGGTCTGTTAAAAACGAACAATAATACTCACTAGTAAATTTAAAATGTTACGACGACGCATTATTTTAATATAATATTGAATAAAATAATTAATTGAATTAACTTTATGAATCGCCTCTGTTTGCTTTCGTCGTCATATTTCAATAAAGAAATATTGTCTTAAAAATAATAATAGCTTATCCTTCAAATAAAAACCGCCATCAAATAAAAATGACACTTTCTGATTCTAATGACAGAGGTTATTTTTGCATAACGTAAATAAAAATTAAGACAATTTGAATCTGAGATACAACTTCCTGTTACCAAACCCGCACGTGTTTGTTTGTCTTCATGTTATTAATTAGGTAGGTATATTATTTTTCTTTTAAACCTATAGGTATCTTAATTTAATTCTTACACAAGTAGTAAACAAACAATGTTGGTACACCTATTCGATAATATGAATATATTTATCAATGACTCAAAATTATAAATTATTATTATAAAATATATATTATATATTTTTTCAAGCATAGAGGTTCGGATGTCACAAAATTCGATCTTTGTATATTATTTTTACCGTTCCAAAGCAATTTCTTCGAGTATGTCAACATATCGAAAAACTGCAAGACCGCAAGAGTCTTGCATTTATGTCTTGCAAGACTCTTGGTCTTGCAAGCATGGTCTTGGTATTGGTCTTGGTCTTGCGTCCCTGGTCTTGGTCTTGGTCTTGCAGTGAAGCATGTGGTCTTGGTCTTGCAAAAAATGCAAGACCAAGACCAAGACTGCAAGACTTGCAAGACTTTTGCTCATCACTAGACATATCGTAGTTTGTTAGTGAAAGCCTGCCTATATATGGTAGTTAGATTAAGCCAAGTCACCTTAATATTAACCTGGTGTTTTATATAGATATGTACAGATTTTACCACAAACTATAAATATATAGATATATACCTACATCATAAACCAGGCATTCTCAAAGTTGTGAGTTTGATTTCAAACCTTCTTCAAGAAAGTAAGTAATTAATTATTTTTTTCATAACATCAATGGCAAATTAAAGTGATGGTTTGATAGACATGAAAAATCACAGCCTAATCCATAGCATTTTGGATAGACTTTTGAAACAGCATTATGCCTAGAAAGACGAGATTTAAGTTCATATTAGCAAAGTTTGAAAAACGAATTGAAGAATAGAGTATTGAAAATACGCCATAAAAGTCTAACCCTAAAATACGGTAAGAAGAAGAAGAAGAGGAAAAGTCGCAGTCACCTACCCCACTCCATAGGGAACGTTATAGAACTAAGTGTTCTGTTCATCCCCGGAGCGGCTAAGAATTATGTTAATGTTTTATGTAATACGATTGTTAAAAATATAAATAAATAACAATATGGATTATATTTTGAATAAAAAATATTCGAGCTGAATACAATTATTTTCTTGTTTGTATGTTGATCAGTGAGAAAGGACTTGGGTTAGTAATCCAGTGGTCGTGAGTTCAAATCCTGCAACGACCGATTTCGTTCATCAATAGCACAAGCATTTATGCTTAGTTTAGGGAATGTATAAGGATGTTACAAGGACATATTAACTATATAAAAAAAACAAATCTTTTCTTTATCTTCCATAAAGAATCCATATTCCATAAAATTGAATTGCAGTTTTTTATTCATTTTTAAATTACCTACACTTTTCAGTTGCACTTAGGAGTCTATAGTAAATTTTAAAAATCTTTTCTCTAAAAGTTTATTTTTTCATTGATTTATTCCTTCTCGGACAACTAACAGGTAGGTACCTACTATCAATCAATCAATCAGTGGCGCTACAACCCATCGTGGGTCCTGGCCTCCTACTATATACCTACTAGGTACATAGGTACATATGTATATGCATACATCCTCCTACTACTTCAAATATTAATTAAACACGCACCCAAAAACAAGTTGCTACATTCTGCAGTCTTACGATATTAATCGTCTCACAGATCCAGACTGAAAACACAATCAAAAACTGTGTCTTTACCGGGAATCCCGGGATCTTTTGATCAGCAGTCAGACACCTAACCAACTGAGCCGACAACTTATACTTCTTGGTAAAATTAATTTTGGAAAATCATTTTTATTTTTTTTTTACTGTACATACATAATTAAAAAAATCTACAAGACCTATTGTTCGATTTTTACTTCTATCGAAAGAGAATATGAAAATCAAGTGACTGGGTTTTCACTTTTAAAAAAAGGAAAATTTAGTAATAAAATAATTGAAATTTCTCATCCCAACTTGGGTACGTCTAGATCAATAATCTTCTGGCAATATTCTTTCACCTCCATCTGTTTCTAAATCAATTATTTGACACTCTATCAATCGAGGCACGCCTCAATTAGTTTCAATAAATATTAAAGTGATAGGCACCTACAACGTACCTTTGAAATTTAGAATCACTGACTGTATTCAAGAACTTAACAACTTTAATATTAAATCCTGTTTACCTGTTTCTAATACTAGCTCCATCGGACACCTCAACAAACGTCGATCGATCGAAGTGAACAAACAGCAAGGGTTAAAACAAATATCTTCTACATTTTTGCAAGAAGCTACATCGAAACAATATTTTTTGACACAGTGTCAGGAACAATGTACAGTTTTGGAAAGAGTTTTCATTTAGAAATGAAGCCCAAGTGTATTGATCCATTTAAAATAAAAAGGTTTCTCGAACGCCGAGATTGAATATTAATGTTCAAAAAGGTCAGAGTCAATCGGTGTTTTTAGTTGGTTTATAGACTAGGATGACTGTTTAAAGTATGGCGTGCTTTTGATGATACGATAAAACTGGAATAGGTAAATATTTGATTTGTAAAAGTATTGTATCAAAAGCAGATGATTTTACACCAACGTCGATTAATTTTCATTTTACAGAGTGTCACATAAATATTTGTTTAGCGATTGTATCGCAGGACCTTTGGAATAAAGCATAGTGGAAATATGAAACCTTCATGATTATAATGTCAAACTAGTTGCATGTAAATATGCCCACACAACTACGGTATATTTCATGTAATATTACGATATAATGCTTTTTTGGATCTTTAGGTTGATGAAGTAAATTGTTAATGCACGTTTTAAAATATGTTGAACAGAGATCAAAATTAATAAGTACACGATTTGATTTTTTTTTCTATTAGACGAGAAGATGTGCATTATCGGTTATTTCTACACTTGATAAAGGCATAAAAAAACAGTAGAAACTCAATGACATACGTTGTTCCAGAATTAATTTATATATTATAGATATGATACTTACTTACTTATCGGCTCCGAACTTTAGGCCTTGCCACTCCAGTATGCAGCGACGCATATCGCCTTGTCATTTGCCATCAGAAGGTCATTCACATTACATGCACCTTGCATCAGGGGGCATTGCAATAGGTGAGAATCATTCTGCACCTCCCCGCAGTCGCAGCTCGTGTCCTCCCCATCCAAAAAGCCCCACCTCTGCTGGTTACTCTTGCACCTAGTCACCCCAACCCTCAGTCTGTTTAGTGTTTTCCACGTAGGGTAGCTCAGACTATGAGCGGTGTTCGTGCTTTCGGATGGCATCATCCATGGACTATCGCCAAGCTCATGCCTCCACAGTTCCTCCCTACGCTTTTCTGGCGAGGTTGTGAGGTCATTTGTGACCTTAAGGAAGCTTTTTCTCGATTTCAGTCTTGGAGGTACCATCCAAGACTGAAATAAATAGATATAGAAATAGATATGATAAAAATACCACAATATACGCTCAACGGAATGCAAGTCAATTTAAAGTTCACTGGGGAGAACGCATACCGACATACGGGCAGGTAATAATATTATTTACTTCGGGAAGACACTACGGAAAAGCTAACCTCGTTATAAAAGCGGACAAATCAAATTTCACTGCATACGGTGCAGTGGTTAAACCATTAGGTTTATGTATATGAGGACCAGACATAGACATTAGAGGAGACCTTTTAATTAATTCCATTGTTTGACCGGAAACCAACTTGGTACGGATACCTCAGCAGTCATAGACTCAGGATGAGGTTTTACAGACCAGTTCTTTACTAGCCCCCACACCGGAAAATGACATATAATTGTCCTTTTTCTTAATATCTAAAATTATGTGACAAAACCAATTGTTGTATTGTAATTCAATTATATAGTGACAACGCTAACAATAAAAGAGTCGGAGGCCTGAAGGAATTTTGTGGCTTGAACCTTTGACATCGAGGTAAAATAGACATTAAAATAAACATGTAATTTTAACAAGTAGTTAGGAGACATAATAATGCACCTAACAGTACAAAGTATGGCGTATTTTGGAAATGTAAATATATTTTATAAACGGAAGTTCTTCTAAAATTCATCACTAATCATAATATATCGTTTACTGGATCAAATTGTTATGTTGTTGTCAGTTACCACTACATATTGTGGTTTACTAGTGTGGTTAACAAGTAGAAATTTGTTAATAAGTCTGTCAAATTCTTATATAAGATTCCATGTTTTACAGACATTTTTACTCCTCGCAGGGGGAGTTATGTAGGTATTCGCAATTTTTAAGACTATTCTTGTATTACAGATAACAAATAGTATCGTGCCAAGATAGTATTCTGAAAGTTTCATCACAATGTATGTGTGTGTGTGTTTGATGTGTACCATGTGCTATGTGCTAAGGCGTGTTTATTCTACTTTATCGATTACCTATAGATTAAATTAGTCATTCGATTCTTTTTAAATATTGCGAAATTGTATATGTAATACTCGCTTAGATCTCAATAGAGTTTGAAGGATCTCTGAATAGTGCTTCTCATTTTTTCTTACTGTCAGATATTTTAATGTAACCTCAAGATTTGCAAACTTAAAATTTTATTTTTTTTGTTTTCAAATTGCTAAAAATGCACATCACTTTAATAAAATATTTAAACCAAAATTAATTTAACAAGCTCATTTGCTAATAAATTCCATACAAGACTTGAATACTTTGAGGAGTGACTTGTTAGTAAGGCCACAACCCACTCGTTTTTCATTATTTTTACTAACTCAAAGAAATTATTTGTCTGTTGTCTTGTTTCTTCACTCCCACATCATTCATTACATAAAATTAAAAGTAATGTAATTAAACAATGAACTAATGACATGTGTTTTGTTCGTTAATCGCTCTGATTTGTGTTGTGCAGAACACTAAGTACAAATTCAATTCTCAATTATCATATTTGTGGCATTCTTGTGCGACTGACGGCAATCTTACGTTAGACAAATCGCGAGCATGGATGAAGTCCAACTCTCACTCAAGTTACGAGTCGAATCCCAAAGTTCTCCGTATATTGCGGACCACTTTGTTAAAGAAACCCAACTCCTAGCGTGTGGAGTTTGTGAAATGAATATTATATGATGCCTTTTCAACTACTGAAAGAGAGTCAAAAAGTACTTTGGATTCAATGTAATATTTATTTATTTATTTATTTATTTATATTGCGCCATACTCCTCTATTTTTGCACACATTCCTGGCTTCCTTTACATCCATGCATTGTCTCATACATGCTCGTCCATTTTTCAAGCTTCTTATATTTCCTTCTTTCAAAATATCATTCACATGGTCATGTTATCTTTTTCTGGGGCGGCCCCTGCTATTCACTACATCTCTTACACCCATGTATATTTTTTTGGGCAGTCATGAAAGTGATGTGCCTTTTTACTAATAATATTTGAAAAAAAACTGTAATAATTGTAATATTAGTACTTAACCATGTTTATATGACAATTTACAAAATAAATAAAAAAAATATTTACTCGTTACTTATTACAACATAAACATTCTTTTAAAAAAATGATATTTCATGCCAAATCATTTTAGTTTTGTTGGTTTTATAAATAAAATAGAAAATTTTGTTGTAGCGTTATCAAAAAGGAATTCCGTTCAATATCATCCTAATGTTATATCTCAGATAAAAACATAGAGCTACTTGATAGCACACCGTACATAAAGAGGCATGGAATTTTGTTAGAAATGAATGTAAGTAATTTTTCATTTTAATCCGATAGCTAAGCCTTCAACTTCGGGCGGAATTGTTCCCTTGGGATAATTTTGTTACTACCCTTATCTAACTCCTCTCAAGTCACATGGTTGTCCTAGACACCAAATATTTAACATCGTCCATGTACATATTAAGTACACAAATGGATTTCGTTATGTTTAAAGTAAGTATAAAACAGGGAAATGTAAAACAGGACAAATATGTATATCGGATTTTGTTAATAAATGGAACAGCGTTTGAATTAGGCTTCGGAGTGTCACGGCATAGTGCGAATTTATTCGAAGCCTAACGACTGTTGGAAGACTTCGTCACACACGAAGACGGTCTCTGTCTATCGCACCTGACTATTTGAAATGAGTACGAGTGAGACGAAAGGAGATTTGCCAATTTAAATTGCATTTGTTTGGCTTTATTCGTATGACATTTTTGTTGTATTCTACCGATTTAAGTATGAATAAAATTGTTTTGATAGAATGATATTATATTATTATGTATGAACAACTAGGTTAATTATATTTATCTCCCAAATACTCCCCCATATACGTAAAAGGCTTATCACAGTTGGCGACGAAGTTCTTATGAATTAAAATAAATCTACGATTTTTGTTTTCGTTAGGTAAAAATTAAGACTCAAAAAATAATAATTCTTTCAAATTTAGAGAATACCGTATAGATCACAAAAATATATGTAGGTAGGTACTTATTCTTCCCCGAATAATACACTTTGTCTATTGCATACACAAAAAAATCAATTCAGATTGAGTGCTGTGTATGGGGTTGAAAATGTATACAATAAAATCCCTCCATCATATTTTATTTATCACGAAGCTACTCAAAAACTCTTAGAAATGATATATTTATTATGCTGAGAGTATAAAAGTTTTACGAGTATAATACAGTCCGGAGTGGTGACAGTACAAAAGGAACTCCTAAGTAGGTAGGTGTATCTTATTATTTCTTGTAGATAGATTTTTTAGAATTCAAAAATGTACCACACTCATGTCGCTCATTCTAGAAAACCTTATATTTTCATAATTTAAAATTCCAAGTATTTGTCTGATTTCAATGACTATTTTTTCGTCAGAAAGAAGGTATCTCCCGATTCATCCCATTTCAATTTGGTCGAGATCTAATGATCTGTACACGAGAAAATCATCACTCTTTAATTTGCACTTCAGCAATAATAATTCTTTACCACATTGTCAGATTTTATTGATTCGTTTTTTAATATTATGATGGGAGTGCTTCAAAAGTGATCGCACATAAAAATTTCATCGAGTTCTGATGATAGGAATCATGAGGAAAAATCATCAAACTCTTGAACTCTTCAGTTTGCAAAGACGTCTGCAATATGTAGGCGAATAATCATACGATTATTCGTCATACGATTTCGATGTTTGTGTTGGAAATGTTATTTCATATTTTTCTTATTTGACCTCATGACTAAAGGTGGTTACTACACTAAGGTCCGAATGCTGAGTCCTACCTAAATACTAAATTCTAAATACTAATCATTAATCCATCATAATTACGTAATTAAATTCCTGATAATTTCCACAGACATAACTCGACACTTTGAAAATTGTTGATAAAATCTTTACAAGATTCCTGAGTGACTCCTCAAACGTTCAGTCTATTTTTAAACGACAAAAAAACACCTTTTCTTTCGAAGTACGGTCTAATAGACTGCAAATTTCTACTTCTACTAAAAAGTTCTTTTTATAAAGTTCTCATTCAGTCTTGATGATTTTTCAATGATAGATTTGTATCCGATATGTAAACCAATAAAAATAACTAAATTCATGTTAATTCTAGAATCAATAATTTACCAACTGTTAATGTTAATAGGGTATGTAAATAAAATCATAGAAAATAAGAATTATAAGCAATGAATGTTTTAATTATAATCAAAGATAAATTAAAAAAATCATCGTGCTGATTAACTGTGGTGAACTATAAATTGATCGTCGATCAGCATTAATTGTTAATGGAAGTATAGAATATTAGTATAATTTATTGCTAAAGTGTCCTATGTTGACACTCATACGTACAGAAAATATGAGTAGAAGTTGTCTATTCACGAGCGTCATCAAAGGCGTCGTATATTCTCTACATCCTATATCAATACTTTGTAATTTATAATTTTATATTTATCGACAGCGTATCACTATATTTTGATAATTCGTCATAATATCTTAAGGTGTTATTGAAGATTTACAAAGTAAGAAGAATTAAGCGCCGCTAAAATTCATTTTATCATTAATCATGTTTTCATTGCACAGTCGCTCACTTAAGTTAGGAGATCACGTGGCTTCCTAACTGGAGAATGCCACGAAGTTTTGTATGAGAATTGCATTGCAGAGACATATCTAAATACTTAGCGCATGCGCGTCGACGTAAACTAAACATTTGTAAACTGTCAAAAACTAAGGTTGATCGCGAGAAACCTTACGAGTGGTTTAATATGTATTTGGTAATTATGTCATATCAAATAACAAACACAGTATTCAGTGATCCATACAAGATGCCGATAATTCGCTGGAATTTTAGAAAAATCGTGACATCGAGCTGTCACGATTTGTGTGAGCTTGGTTACAAATAATGTTGGTGTTGTTATAACAAAGAAACATTTTAAATATCAATGTAAGCCCATAGAAAGCTATTTCTTTTCTTCATACACAATAATGTGAAATTCAACGCCATCGACCTTAAGTTTGTCTTAGTATTTAGTTAGTGATGTCTCTGCAACGCAATTGCTAACTTTAGATTACTAAATACTTCAGTGAGGTTATGAGTTAGTATTTAGGTACCTAGAACTGTGCATTCGGGTCTAAATCACCCGTCGAATAATCTGCTTCCATATGAATCCATATATGGCGGTTTTGGGTAGTTAGTTTAATTTTTAAGTGGAGTAAGTATTTTCGATGTTTTAGTGATTGGTAGTTTTGAAGTCATGGGTATCAAATAAAGAGTGTCAGAGATTTGATCTGTCAAAGTTCACACTGGCGAAAACTACAGCTCTATTCCACGATATTTGAAAATCATCAAGTCACCTGAGTAGGTAACACAGTTAAATTTATCTACAACATCACTTAAGAGGGAATAAGAAAAGTAATTTTAATAAACCGAATCGAAAAACAGCTACAATGAAAACATAAAAATTAATAAGTATAAAATAATTGCCTAATTTAATTGAAGAGCACATTAATTTTGTCTAACATAACACATTTGACTAAAAAAACATAGGTTGCAAAATATTTATTTACATAAATCACTTTTTGAAGTCGACGCCAATCAAACATTTTATGATACTCAATGTATTGTGTTAGATGTAAAATTATGTAATGTTTATTAAAATTCATTTATGCAATTTTTCATACTTTTTAGTGCATTTTTATTTTTTTATTGTAGCTGTTTTGGAGTTATATTTTTAAAATTATTTTTATTAGGTAATGATCACCCGCACATCTATCACTGATTAGTTTGAATGAAAGAAATAAGGGAACCAATAGATCTCAAACACCGGCCCAATAGCTATTTATATATGCAATAGATCTAATATATATGAATTTCAAGATTTAGATGTGTGGCGTTCAATTCGTTATTACTTAACTGCATTGTGTTATTTTCCAATATCAAACGTATTTTCTCTTGAATCAGATATAACATTAATATTATGAACCTACGTTACTACGTTGTGGTATTTCATGTTTCGTCTTAATATTATTAGTAATAATAATAATAATAAGTCGTATCTGTTGAACCAATAAAACATTAGACTGGAATTTCGTAATTAGTCGCTTTCATTCCACCGATACAATACAGTGGGAAATATTCCCTTTGAATCCAACATCTCAAGGACTCCAGGAGGCAAAAACTGGGTGTATTTGTGGTATTGGGCATTCATTCCTCGGTGGCTTTTATACTAAAGGCACCACGCTTACCTTTTGTGTACGAAACTGAACATAGGAATTATAATTTATCTTCAACTTGTTTGCGAGACTGCCTTTTCAGTTTAAGGCACACAATACCCGAAATCATGTCATTTGTGAGAATGAAATTGAAACACATTTTGTGGAACAGGCGGAGGGAGAGAATGAAAGAAAAAAAATAAAGAAAAATACTAAGACGAAAATTGTTTTACATTCCGTAAGCTTTTCTATACAAGATTTCCTCATACAAATAAACATAGAGATTGGAGCTTTTAAGAATGTTCTATTCAAAGCGATGATTTTTTTTCACTGACTTAACGCAATTTACTTTGGCAATTTAACGTTTTATGTGATCAAAAATATCTTAATGAGAAAATACCGGAATTTTCTTCGCTGGCCTAAGATATGTCAACGTTGTGACATTCATTTATTTTCACTACTGAATAATATAATTAATAATACTTATTTCACCGCTATTTTTAAAAAGAGCTTATTTTCTTGTCAAATAAAGGTTAGCCTCTTCGATCCGCTGATCGTACCACACTAGCTATTCCCATTTATTCTACTGAATTCCTAAGTTCGTATTTTCAAGTACAATCAGCAAGACTAGAAACACTTTAAGCGATGATATTACGACGTTTAAACTATTCAACTCTTTAAAAAGACTAATACGGTTATACTTCTCTAATAACTTATAATTGACACCCTTCTCCAACCTTTCTCTCCTCCTATAACCTCTATCCCCATCCTTTCATCGTTGCTGTGTATTTATTTATTTATTTATTTTCTTTGGGAAGCTACAGCTCATTTACAGTTTAATGATGCAAAATAATTTTTACATTGTTAGAGCCAAAAAAAGCATTCCATCAACATAATATAAAAACAAATAACAGTTTACAAGCCAAAAATAATTCATGCACACACATTCATACACACCCTCACACACACACTCATACACACCATCACACACACATACATACATAAGTACACATATATACACACATATACAACAACTAGGGAAGGAAAGAGAAATGAGAGAAGAGAGACTAGGAGGACAGGACAGAGGGATATTGGTTGCGCATCACCTTCAGAACATCATGTCTAAATCTGTAATATTTCGCGTTGAATATGTCTATCTCAGCTGAGAATGTATTGTTATATTGGCTGCATATGCGTGTAATTGTTGAATTTTTCCTGATATTTGTTCTACTTGTTGGAATATGAAGTAATTGAGGTCTACGAACCATTCTACCTGGAACATGGATACCTACTAGGTTGACAAGTACAGGCGAGTCTATGGCATTGTTCAAAATTTTATGCAGCAGCGATTGGTCGTGTAAGACTCTCCTTCATTCAAGCGTATCAAAATTATGATATTTAAGTGACTGTTGATATCTATTGAAGTTAAGGTGAAATTTATGGTTTATATAGTTTATGAATTTTTGCTGTACTTTCTCGATTCTTGTGATGTGTACTGCGTAGAAAGGAGACCAAATTTGAGTACAGAATTCTAGCTGAGGGCGTATGTATGTAGTGTATAAAGTGTATAAGGTTTTAATGTTACTGAATGGCCGGCATGTGCGAATAATAAATCCTAACATCTTATTTGTTTACTTATGATATTATCAATATTGTTTATGTAATTTAATTTAGAGTCAAGTATCACACCTAGGTCTCTTATATAATTTACTTCCTTTATATCAGAGTTGTTAAAGGTATATGTGAAATTTATTTTGTTTTTATTGAGAGTCAATGTTATTTTGTTACATTTCGATATATTAAGTATAAGTTTATTTAATGCACAGTAAGTGTATAGCCTGTCAAGGTCCTCTTGTAGTTTAATACAATCGGCCAATGAGTTAATTGCAAGGTAAATTTTCATGTCATCGGCAAATGCAAGATATAATGAATGATTAAAACATTTGTAAATGTCATAAGTATAGATATTTACATTTAACAATACTATGTGTTTGTCTTTCTATTTGTTTTTTTAATATAAATTAAAGAATATATACCTACCACTTCATTATGTATAGCCTGGCGTTGCTTTTGGTTGGTTGAAAGAAATTACCTAGGTAATAAACACGCCATTGTACATGAAGTTAAATAAAAAAATGTAAAATAATCAAAAACAGCATACTTTCTTTGAATACTTTATCATTTTTTGACGGTGGCTTATGTTAGTAAACTTAACTATCAATACAACGAAAAGATATTTTAATAGGTCTGATTATTTGTAAAATATCATACCACACTTTCAAGCAATGACATCGGGTAGAGAGAGTATCGTGAGGGGCGAGACCAGCGTCGAAAAAGGGTGGAGATGTAAGAAATAAGACGGGAAAAATAACAATCTCGCAGTGTTGTGAAGCCAGCTTGTATTAAAATAGATGTTTAGTGAAAATTTGTTAATATAGTGTACGGCAACCATAAAAGACGTATTATAAGTTAACTGCATATTGCGTCATTGTTACAGTATTGCTTTTATGAGCCAACGTCACTATCACAGTGTGCGGTTTACGAGTTATGTTCATAAAGACCTTTCTCCTCTGTGAATATCGCAGCTGATGATAAAAGAGAAAGCGCTAAAAAACGTCATACTTTAACGTAATAACTTTATGAACTATTTATTATTACATAGCGCTACTTAAAATGAAAAAAATAATCATCAAACTCGGTTCAAAGGGATTTCTCTTCACGAATAAGACGCCATCTTTGTAAGTGACACTGACAAAAAAGAACACAATTTCTTAAGGGAGTGTTTTGATTTAATATGAATATATTCTTTCATAGCGCTTCAGCTCAATTTGAGCCTTGGCTTTCTTCATCTTTTGCTTCCAACTCCGTCTGTCCTCAATTGCCGTTTTCCAGTTTACTATTGACTTGCAACTTTTTTTCTCTCTCAATCTATTGGGGATATTTATCCACTCGATCAACTGGGTAGTTTACTATATAAATACTTAATAATTATTTGCGTATTCTAAAAATTCAATGGTTGTCTTAACAAACAAATACCACTCATTACATATCTACTACATATTATCTACTAGTCTCTCTCGAGAAAAAGTAGATATGTAAAGGATGGAATGATTTAAGTAAAATTGATATTTTCACGTAAATGATGAACTGTATATTTTCATTATACTAAAAATTAACTACAATACATATAATATATCAATCGATTCAGAATGATTTAAAGAAAACTGAATGAGCATGTGAGCTGTCGAACAGAGGAAGGCGAGTGAAGCTAGCTACAAAAGTAGGGGTACCTACATATATGTACTTATACTTAATATTTTTTCTAGAATTTTCTTGTTACAAATCTTTCTCCTACCCGGTGTCCAGCCTTGATGGTGCTCTAGTATTTGGCATCCTTTGTATTTTTTTCAATCATCTTGCACACATTACATAATAAGTGCACAATGGCGGGTTTATTGCCATTTTGAAATATCTTCCAACCAACCATATCTATTTGGTGAGGTAAATTGTGTTTATGATAGGTACCAATTTATTTATCTGAATAAAATTATATAAACTTAAAGATAAGGATATGATATGCAGACAATTTAAGTGATGTGTAAGGAAATGACGCTTCAGATTTCTTTTGAAAGCGGAAAGTGCTAATGAAACTCGAAGTTGCGATGGGATGAGATTCCAAAGTCGTACATGCCCATTACAGCTTAACTTGGGATAGTTTAAAATATTTTTTTTTTATAATTAATAAAAAATAAAAAAAAACAACCTAGATGAAAAGTGACATATTGATAGTTATTTAGTTTGGTTCAGAACCATTTGAATGATTATATTGAAGCATGTTATCAAAGTAATAAAAGAATATTTAGATAGATGTCGCCCAGTTGGAATATACAATATAATTTACATATCATTTATATACATAGTTATTGTTTCTATGCTAGGGTGAATAATTAAAATATATAAATAATATTGAACGAGAACAAAATCTCTTCTGAGAACATCAGAGATGAGGACATTGAGATGTATAACCGGAAATACTCTAAGAGACTGAATTCGAAATATCGAAATAAGAAAAAAGTGTAGTACGGAAGACATCGTCAGATGGGGAAGACAGCGGAGGCGATATTGGAGCTCATATGTAAACAGAATGGCTGAAAATAGACTCCCACGTATCGCTCTCCAGGAGAACCCAGCTGGAAGAAGACCACCAGGAAGACCTCCAAAGAGACGGCGAGACAGTTGGCAGTCCACATCGCAGGAGACAGCATAGCGGTAGAAACAGATCTTCGGATCTATGAAAAGGAAGAAGAAGAAGAAGAATATTGAATGAGGAACAGTAAACAGTTGTAATTAAAACATAAAGAACAATAGATTATTAGTCTAGATTCAGCATTCAAACACGAAATAAAACACATTCAAAAATCATCACCACAACACGCGATGACATAATAATACACATACTCCATTGAGATATTAATCATCTGTCATAACATACTACACCATCTCTTTTATTGAATTATGGCTCCTTAATTTTAATTTTATTTTATGTATTTTTGTTTTTTTTTTCTCTTTTTTATCATTATGTTAATGTATAACTCTTGTTTCTCTATTTCTCGCCTCAATATTTATTTCTCGCCTCAATACTTATTTCTGTATAACTAATTTCTTATCTATTTCATTTCGTTTATGTTAATTTAAATTGATTTTTTTTTTCTTTTCTTTCTTCTTTACTTGTTTTGTCTTTTATTAGTATTGTATTACTTTGCAAATTTTCACTTTCATATGTTTATATTGTGAATACTGTAAGGTTGCAGATAAACTTTGAATTCTATGTTACTATTAGTTATATGCATATTTTCTGTAACTGTTTGTATTCCTAAATGAATAAATAAATAAATAAATAGATATCTAGATAGACCTCCTCTCGTAAAAAACTTTGATTCTAACTTGTATACAGAACTATTAAATCTTGAATTTGTATTATTTTAAATTGTAATAAAAGTTTACTATCGAAAACAATTATATTTAAAAGTCAAATCTCCCACCATCCAAGAAAATTACTCTGTGGAATAGAGAGATATTTTTAGTACTAAGATCTTTGTAAATATACAATCTTCTCCTTTCTTCATAGGTTAACGAATTCGGTGACTCCCCTTTCGAATTTGTAACGCTGATGAATTCGCTAATTCAAGAAGACGCATGCAATGATGTCATATTCAAATTATGTCTTATATATTGAAGTACATAGGTACATAATTTTATTATGAAATAATATGAATATGTGTCAACTTACAATATATTTGTAGGAATATGCATTATGTATAAATGAATAAATATCTCATTCTCAAATGCCATGGATCTTCTCTTTGAATTACTTTATGTTGCCTCATTAAGACAAATCGTATAATTAATATTTACCTCCGAATACTTATATGCTATGTAAAGTATATATTGCCAAGCTATTACGTTTTCCAAGTAGCAAATTAATTTCAAACATTTGAAAAGAGACTTCAGAAGCTTTCCAAAAAGCAATTACGTCTAAGAAATGTCGTTTATTTATTTCTAAATTATGTACAAACAAATTAATATTATTATTTAGGTAAGCATATTATATACGTTTATAGGTACTTCTAAGTAAGTAATAGATTTGTGTAAACGTTACACAGCCGCAGATATAATTACGTATTTCTTTTGACGTTAGTTGACATATAAAAATAAACAATTCTGCTAATTTTTTTATCATTTGATATATGTACAATATATTGTAAAAAAAATGTAAACAAATATATTGCACAGTGGCGGGCTTATTGCTATTAGGAAATTTCTTCCAATCAACTAAATTACAAAGTATGACAGAATTGTACCTATATGTACCTATGTACATCAACATAAGAATGATAAATATACCTATTACACTAAGACAGCAATTAAAACAAAAAAAAAATCAAATACTTCATAGAAAAAAAAGATAGGGACAGGAAAAGGAGATGAAATCGGGATCAGGTGTTTAGGTATAAATATTCCTTCTTTAGTTTTTTCTTGAAAATACAAAGCCAGATATATGACGCAATGTCCGGTCTTAGGCTATTCCACAATCGTGCTGATATGCACCAAATATCGAAATATCGAAATTTCTTATTAAAAATATCATATCAAAACTCAAGGTACCATTTCCAACATCCATGAATGCAATACTCTCGGAATTTAATCCCAGTATATACAACGTGATTTCAAAATTCATTATCAAAAATAATATAAATATCTAGATAGGCGCAGGTAGAGGGATGTGTCTCTCTGTCTCGTTTC
This sequence comes from Molanna angustata, assembly GCA_963576475.1. NCBI lineage: Eukaryota > Metazoa > Arthropoda > Insecta > Trichoptera > Molannidae > Molanna > Molanna angustata. The sequence continues at coordinate 27,331,862 of OY754970.1, forward strand.
GTCTTCCTAATATTCATTTTTATTTTTTTATTTTAGTTATTTATTATTTTTTTTTTTTGTTAATAGTTTCTCTATTCATTTGCAGATCGAGAACGAATACCGAAATTGGTATATTTTTTTCTTTTCTTTTTTTCGTTCTTACTTTTAGTTGAAAAAAATATATATATAATTTTTTTTTGTGTGTTCTTTCGTTTGTCCAATAAGGGATTTTTACTTTAACAAATCTTATTTTATTTTAGAATTAGTAACATTGTTCGGTTTAGATATCATTTATTTAATTCTTTGCTTAAATTTTATTTTCACTCTCCGCCACTGATATCCTAATAATTTTGTGTTATTGTTACAAATCTGCTTGTGTGTGTGTGCCACCGCACGACGTGGCTCATCAACTGTATATACTACAATAATATACTTGTAAATGGCAGGAAACTATACCTATAAATAATAGTTCTGCCAAATAAATCTAAAAAAAAAAACCTAATATCAGAAACGTATAGGTATATATGTATATTGGGAAAATAAGACGATATTATAAAGATTCAGTTGAAGGACTTAGGTATTAATCATTTTTGCAATAAAAAATATGACTTATTTATCCCTAATATCTTCTTCATCTTCCATCAATTGATCTGAAAAATCTGTTTCTGCAGATGTATTTGTCTCTTTGGAGACTGCCAGCAGCTGTCTCGCTGTTTTTTGGCGGTTTTCTGCTTTCGGGGTTCCCATGAAGCACAACACGTGATTGTCTACTTTCTGGCATTATAATATTTATAAACATGATCATTCCATTATTACCTATCTCTTATTTATCGTTTTTAGTGTATGTTTCAAATCTTTCATTAACTATATTTGTACTAACAGTTTTTTTTTTATTTAAGATTATTTCTTTGACAATTTTTCAACATCTCAATAGAAACGAAGTTGGAATATTATAGAAGAACCAGGAACTCAAGGCACCTACAGGGCTTACGACCCGTCATCGGCTGGTTTACGTGATCACTTAATGCGCTTGCGCAACCTTCACCTTATATACCTTCACCTATATACCTTCTCGTTGAGTTCCATTATCAATGCAATTTCGAAAGTTCTATATATTTCTATAATGAGTAAGAGATTGTTTTGTTTGAAAAAAGGACATTTTTGCCCTGTAGGTGCCTTGAGTTCCTGGTACTTCTATAATATTCCAACATCTTCACTATTAAGATACTAAAAATTTGGAAAAAAATATAATTTGACTGACGAGGGAAAAAAATCCAATGCTTATGCTTTCAAAACATATTCGGTTTATTAAAGAGCACTTACTATTCATTTCGAACAATCGAAATCTACAAGCCTAATGATAATGAGTGCCTAAAGCATATTCCAACGCATGGAAAGTATTTTTAAAAGATTTACGAGCAAGAATACATTTCGAAAAAAAAATAGTTGTAGGGAATAAGGTATGAGGTGTCGGAGAGTATGTGGGGGTTAGTATCAATGTCGAGTTCCGGTCATGGAAATTAATCACAAGAGAAACCTTTAGTGAATTCCGCACATCCGAAACCCATAAATAAACCTATATTTCTATCCTACATATATTTCATATCTTGTATTTTAATGCCACATAGGTACCTACATATTATTTACTTATATGTATGTGTTACATGTATGTAAAATGAATGTGTATTTGTGTTCGGTATCTAAGCTACGTTGAAAAAATATATTGGCGAGTTTTTATTAAAAAATATATTACAGAATGAAAACGTCTTAGATATTATTTCTTTCAAAGGAATATTTTATTTACATAGGTCTAATGCAAAAGTTTTTTTATAAATATTCTTGGCGAATACGTGTATTTAGATGTAAGTATATTTTACCTTACCTAAGCGTTTTCAATTAAATTTTTTGTGGATTTCAATTTTCAATAGAAGCTTTGCTAAAATAAAAAATGTTTGCTTAGTAATAATTCAAACGCCCATGTAAAGCAAAATAATATGTTTATTTTAAAGAATGATTTTTTTTATTAAAATAATGAATCTGTCCTAGTAATAAGTACATATACATCCTCATACATTAAGCAAATGCTTGTGTTATAAGGTGAGCGAAATTGGTCGTTGCAGGATTCGAACTCACGACCTCTTGATATTTACCCTGCGTGCTTATTATTACTTACTTACTTTCCGTGTCCAGAACACCATCATATTCGTAGCCCCCATATTCGTAGCCCCCAATATTCGACCACTCGGATTCCACTAGTGTTTGCTATCACTGTGTCATAGTGCGTACATGTCGCTCCTATCATGGCATGGGACATGACAGTAGGTGCACGTTGTCCTGTCTGGCGCCACACTCGCAGATGTCTTCCTCTCTGTATCCCCATTTCTTGAGGTCACTGTAACAGCAGGAGACACCCGTTCTGAGCCTATTGAGCGCTCTCCATGTTGGATAAGGCAGTTTTTTTCCCACTGACACGTCCTCCGCTGGTGGTAGCTGAGTGCGTTCGACACTATCACGCCACAGTGACAGCCTTCGGGCCTCGGGGAGGCCAACTATAGAGGCGGTCATCTCCAGGAAACTTCTTCTGGACTTGAGTCTGCACTGATGCGGCTGTGAGCCATACATTGGATGTCTAGGGTCAGTTTCCTGCTTGCTCCGTTCGACTTCTGCTGCAACACGCCGTCTGATCGTAGGGGGGGCAATACCCACAATTGGATAGAGTTCTTTAGTGGGGGTCGGTTTTAGGCAACCAGATATTAATCTGGCTGTTTCATTAATTGCCACATCTACCCTTTTTGCGTGTGATGAGTTGTACCATACTGGTGCAGCATATTCAGTAGCGGAGAAACACAGTGCCAGTGCCGAGGTTCTTAGGACATGAGGTTGGGCTCCCCACTTTGTGCTTATTATTGAAAATAATTCTCAAGCAACTAAAAGATGATTCATAAACGTTTTTGTATAATTTGTATTTAATAACATTTTGGAAACTCACCTAGATTGCCATAAGGCAATCTGGACTTATTTATTAATTTTAATTTTTGCTTATGTTATAAGAATTAAATTCCTTCTGGCCGCCGCCTACCCGGTATACCACCCAAGAGATGGAAGGATAGCTGGACTTCGTCATCCTAGGAGGCATAGTTTCTGAAGAACAGACCAACTAGGTCTACTAAACGAAGAAGAAGATGTTATAAGAATTATAACGTATATTTACAAAGCAAAAATATATAAACACCAAAACCTCACAAATGGGAAGGTCCGATGCTATAATAGTACTCGCTGGTGACGTGCGAGTTTAATCGTCACACCCGATTGATTCTCGAGCAATATGCAAAAAGGATAAGTAAAAAAAAACCTCACAAAGACATTGCATGATTGTGGGTATACAAACAAAAACTTTTAAATTATTTTTCACCTACCTCAATAATACACAACAAAAAACACTTTAAAAAGTAAGAAAAGAAAATATGTAAAATTGCACATTATATGAACAAAAAAATATATATATAAAAAATTAAATAAACAAATTCAAATATGTCAATTTTAACTTGAGTTATATTGATAAGTAGAGTATTCGGAACAATATTATGTAGGTAGGTACTAACTTATTTTTTTACTGAATTCCTTTATTTTTTTGTACAAAGTGTCTCAAAAGAAAGTTTATATTTGAATTCAGAGCGTAATGTGGAGATGTTAGACGACTTCTTGGTGCCTGAACTGCAAAACTTTCCTGGCTATTACCAAAGAAACATGGTTCCAGCAGGACGGAGCAACGTCACACACGTCCAATACATCTCTGCCACGAGTTCGTGAAATTTTCCCAGGCAAATTGATCCCCAGGAGAGGTGACATAAATTGACCTCCACGCAGTCCTGAATTAAACCGTATGGACTTTTTCCTATGGGGTTATATTTAATATAAAGTTTACGCCAATAAACCGACTTCCCTGGCGCATTTGAAAGAAAATATCCGTCACGAAATGGTAGCCATCGCTGAGTCCACCTGCCGAGCCGTCATAAGTAATTTTACTGTTCGATTAAATGAGTGCTGCGAACGCGAGGGTCTACATTTGGATAATATTATTTTTAAGAAATATAATTGTTTACTTTAAACATTTTTTCGATACACGGCTTAATTTTTTTTTAATCGATCCGCTAAATATAAATTTTCTTTTGAGACACCCAGTATAAATATATATGTATGTGAAAAATATAAAGGTTAAATTCTATGAATTATCTGTTTTTATAAGTTTAGTAAAGATAAAAGTTTTATGTAAAATAAATTTGTTATAATTACATATATTATGATTCGTATATTTGTTTACATAAAGATTTGCTAAATTCAGTTATATCAATTCCTACTGGTGGTCGCGTAGAGGTCGAATTTTGACAAAAAAAAAGGGGAGGGGGGTCGGGAAATACTAAATAGATTAATAGCAGAATGCAACAACTTTTAAACAACGTAGCATACGATATTTTTTAAAAAAACTTTTCAATAGTTTACCAACAAATATTAAAAATGCAATTTAATAGAATTTATAAACCTAACTAAAAAGATGGGTTAGTAAAATAGATGATAAATCCTGAAGGAAATAATTTAAACACTAAAATTAAAAATGTGCTAACAACGGTTAATGAAGAAAAAAAAGACACATATGTATGAATGCGTATGTATGAATATACAACATAATAGATAATAACATTAAACTAGCTCACCTTAAGTCAGGCTGTGCCTAGTGAGGGGGCTATTAACAACATAATAGACAATAACATTAAACTAGCTCACCTTAGCTCAGGCTGTGCCTAGTGAGGGGGCTAGTAACAACATAATAGACAATAATAACATTAATCTAGCTCACCTTAGCACAGGCTGTGCCTAGCGATGGGGCTAGTAACAACATAATAGACAGTAACATAGCTCACCTTACGTCAGGCTGTGCCTAGTGAGGGGGCTATTAACAACATAATAGACAATAACATTAAACTAGCTCACCTTAGCTCAGGCTGTGCCTAGTGAGGGGGCTAGTAACAACATAATAGACAATAATAACATTAATCTAGCTCACCTTAGCACAGGCTGTGCCTAGCGATGGGGCTAGTAACAACATAATAGACAATAACATTAAACTAGCTCACCTTACGTCAGGCTGTGCCTAGTGAGGGGGCTATTAACAACATAATAGACAATAACATTAAACTAGCTCACCTTAGCTCAGGCTGTGCCTAGTGAGGGGGCTAGTAACAACATAATAGACAATAATAACATTAATCTAGCTCACCTTAGCACAGGCTGTGCCTAGCGATGGGGCTAGTAACAACATAATAGACAATAACATTAAACTAGCTCACCTTACGTCAGGCTGTGCCTAGTGAGGGGGCTATTAACAACATAATAGACAATAACATTAAACTAGCTCACCTTAGCTCAGGCTGTGCCTAGTGAGGGGGCTAGTAACAACATAATAGACAATAATAACATTAATCTAGCTCACCTTAGCACAGGCTGTGCCTAGCGATGGGGCTAGTAACAACATAATAGACAGTAACATAGCTCACCTTACGTCAGGCTGTGCCTAGTGAGGGGGTTAGTAACAAAAGATACAAACAAAAAGAGATAGCTTTAAATATGTAAGCACAAGTGAAATAATTAAATATTATTTATTTGAATTGAAATAACTTAAATTTACTTTTTATATGCCTATATAATATGTGTAGGTATGTATGCTTATATTACGTACAATTAGGTATATTGTATCTAATATCTTCTCTAAGTTTTTGAAAGAAATAAATAAATTAACTTAATTCATCAAATATATCTACTAAATTTAAAATATAACTGAAATATTAAAAAAATAGCTTTTTATGTAAGTATGTAGGTAGGTATTTTACATAAAACTTTTTTATCTTTAGTATAAATGAAAGATTTTATTTCAATGAACATTATGATCCCTATTGTATTCTATTCATACAAGCAGCCCATAATTCATGAAAGTTATAAAGCTATATTAGATAATCAACAATACCTATTCTGTTTTCATAATTTCCATAAATAAACCCCAAAGTATGGTTTGTCGAAGGTATTGTAGCGGTTAATAAATAACCAACGTTTCATAATCGATATAATATCGCTCGTAAATAATCTAATCACACAACATATTAAAATTAACCTTCAACTATTCAAATTGATATACGCAAAGGTCAGCTGGCTATTATGAGTGAGACAAATAATCAGGAGAACATAAATAGAAAGGGGAAAAATCCCAGTACTGTGTTCGCATTCCGGAAACCCGCCCAACCGGCCGCTCTATTCATAGGTGCCAGAGAGAGACGGATGTATGTGGATGTGCGTGGGAGGCGCTACATCGATCGACAACAGCCAGTGTTGGGGTAGTTTCCCTCACTGAGCTGGGCGGGGGGAGCAGGGGTGGGGTAGGCTCGGATGTACGCCGGTTGTATGAAGCCGGCAGAGGGGGAAGGGATAACGGCGACCTAGTACCCGCGTTCGGAGCTCCTCTTCGGCAAAGTTCGGCGCGGCATTCGGCTCTTCCTGAAGGAACATGGAATATCAACAATATGATTATTTTTAGGATCCAATTTATTTTTGCGGAGCGAGTATCGAGCTGAAAACACAATTTATTTTATGAAGAGTTTTCTACATCACAACATGTTTTCCTTTTTTTACATTTATGGATGTCTGTTGTGAACTATTATGATAATAATAAAAAAGCTACTTTGTTAAAATATGTACCTACCAATATCCATTATAGTAGATAAAAAGATAAACTTAAGTTTAATAAGTTATAGTAGATACGTTACGAGAAGATATGGATTTTTTTGACATCATCAAATAGATATCAATTATTACTAAGAAAATGATTTTCTTCAGATAAGCTTGATAGACAAAAAATTCACAGCCATAATATTTTCTGGTCAAAAATGACTTTTAAAACAGCAGATTATAATGTATATGTCCAGAATGACGGGATTCAAGTTCATATTTACAAAAATTGAAAAACGAATTAAAGAATGCATATTAAAACTAGTTGCATGTAACACATGAGATCCAACTGTTGATAGCGATAGTATGTATATTTGAAGAATAATAATCAAACTATAAACCCATTAATCCAAATTATTGAAAATTATAACACATATTGGTATGTATGTCAAGATAGGACAGTATGGAGGTCAGTCCTCTTTTCCTACCCGGAATATGAAAACAGCATGATGGTTCTGTATGTATTTTTGGAGATTAAGTACCTATCAAACTATTAAGTCTTCTTACATATTGTGTATAGGCGACTGCTATACAAATTGTATGAAGCAATGTCGTCACTAAATTCAATTTTTATAAAAATTATTAAAAAAAAATTGAGATGTGCTAATACAATGTTAATATTTTTTATAGAAAATTAAATTATCTAGTTGGGGTGTTTCAGCTTTTTTCGATATTTTTAAAAATTTGGAAATATAGACAGTTAAACTCATAAATTTATCATAATAAAAAATGTTTGAGAAACCCTGGAATTTTTTTGAAAAAACTAATTTGAGATTTTGTATTTGTCTATGTTTGTACCAATTTTCAGCGTTCTAGCCTTTATGGTTTCTGAGATATATGGAAAAATAAACCAAAAATTCAAAAGTTGATAAACCCTGACAGAAACAAAAATTCACCTGAGTATAAAAGTTTCCAAAAATTCAATTGAGTATAAAAGTTTTGTTGGCTTATAACTGTTTATATATTCTGAAATTTTGGACTCTGTAAATTGAGCGGATCAAAAGTTATCAGGGGTAGGGGACAGACACACACAGACACACAAAACTCGCATAAAATGTTCTACTCCGAATTCTGAGTTAATCCATGTAAGGGAACATATATGCTGCGAAGCCTCTAAGTTGGTGTTTGTAGCATGCAAAAAGTCCACTACGCCATACAAAATGTTCCTTCGTACACGCATCTTGGATTTAAACTGCCTCTTCCTTCAATAGAATTTCATTCTCTTGAACGAATCGACAGTTGGAATACACTATAAAAAGTATAACTCTAAAATAAGTAAATAATTATGCTAACAATGTTTTATGAAAATGTATTGTAAAAAATTATAAATAAACAGCAGTACGGATTATATTTTGAATAAAAAGTGATCGAACTGAATACAATTATTTTCATATTTGTATGTTGATCAATGAGAAATAATTTCAATTTATCTATTAGAAATGGGTGATGGTATTTATCTATATGGGTGATGGCAGATGGCAGAGCGGTTTGCGCGCTCGGCTAGTAATCCAGTGGTCGCGAGTTCGAATCCTGCCACGAATGCTTGAGGATGTAAATGTACGTGTATTAAGAACATATTCATTATTTTTAAATAAAAAAAAACTATTCCTTAGACTCTCTTCCACAAATTATTTTGTCACAACAAAATAATATAATATTTAACTATATATATATTCATATAATTTTGTGATAATAGAATTAGTTTTGTATATTTTTTCTTCCATGAATATAGAGTTTACCCTATATAAGATAATAGCTTATTTCTTTTTCCAATTGGCTAGGAAAGTAGAATTGCTAATTTACTTATCCGTTTGGGTTCAGGTAAAACAATACGTACAAATTCGTATCCAGCAGTCTCTTTGTCTTCGATATGTGATATATTTCACTTAATTGCGAAAGAGAGTAAAAAAACGTAAAATAAATTGCCCATTACCTGCTGGAGTGATAGCCTATTTTAATGAATTTGTCTGAAACTCTAAGTACATACTTCTAATTAAAAAAAAATACGGCATTACTCAAGTCGGAATAACGAGACCATTAAAAGGTTCAAAAAATTGACAGTAATTTAATTAGATTCACCAACGCAAAAGTTATATAAAACCTAAAACAGCCCATTCACGATCGTGTTATTAGGCGTCGCTCAATATGGACCGGCTCCATTTGGAGCATTGGAAAATTTTCATCACACTCACGGGCACGCCATCGAGCCATCAAAATTAGCATACACAAGCGGTCGGCGCTTTCGCTTATTAATTATTAATTTATATTTATTTTAAATTTTCACGTTAACATGAGTTATAATTCTGATGATGAGTTTTATACTACTGCTATAGCGGTTTGTTTATGTATAAAAAGAAAAAACCAAAGAGAAAATGTTGTATTTTCGCATTCACAAAAATCGAATGTATTAAAACCTTTCAAACAAAATAATTCATTTCTGGACAGTTCATTTATTGCTGATTCATTCATACCATCACGGCATATCCCGCATACCTACTTTTTTGCTTTCATTTAATGTACATACATAATTTTGTCATACTTTGAAATATGGTTGGCCGTTAGGCAATTTCTTCCAACCGACTGCCCAATAAGCCCGCCAGTGTGCAATATACATATTTGCTTATATTATGTAAGTATAAAAAGATAAATAAATAAAATTATCTTTCATTAATATTTTTTTATTAGATTTCTGTAAGGAACACCAAATTCATATTGACTAAAAAAATACTTCCACTAGTATGCATTAGTATACATTTTTTCCATTCTTTTATGTATGAGCTAATAGTTTGTAATGTGCGAGAAAGATTCTATTCTAAGAAAATGAATTATTCTATTCTTCTTCACAGTCACAATCCTTGGATTGGTTTGCACCAATCACTCCATTTCTCCACATATCTCTGTTGTTCATCAGCCTCTTCATTTCTTGGTAGGCGCTACAGCGCACATCACTTATTTGATTAATTATGTAGAATATTGCACTTGCGCGTGTCTTTCCACAAAGAGCAATCAGTGTGTCAAACAGCTCGGCGCAATGTACCGCTGGTTTTCACACTCACGAGCATGCCGTACCGGCAGGATGCGCCACGCCGTTTGCCGCGGTACTATGGAGTATCGATCGTTTGGAATTCCATTTTGGTGTGTCAGGCCAATTGTGATTGATAGCAAGCCATTTGGAAGAATGGCACGATCGTGAATGGGGGCCTTAAGAAAGGTTAATACCTAACTAATTTATGAATTATGAAATAATAGGAACAGAGGCATCTTCCAATTTAGATTCTGTTGTTAACAAAGATACACAAATTTGGGAGCTATGATTTGCTCCGCATCGTTTTTTTTTTCAAAATGTGTGTACCTACACGTAACTACATAATAATAAAACAATGGAACATTTTGTTTTTACAATAAAGAGTACCTAACTCGACTCACCTTTGATTATCATGATGAAGAATATCATTATTTTAATTATATTCCAGTTGACTTCTGACTAGCTAATACTACAGCATGTTGATAGTTTTAGGCAGCTTGAACGGTTTACAGTTTCTGATTAGAAAACCTATAGCATTTGGTAAGCTTTCGAGCACATAAATGCTCTACGTGCTTACAAAAGACATTTTGCTGTCCTTAATCTCTGCATTCTGTTTTCTGGTTTATTAACTCATTTTTGATTATATAGTTATAACTAAGTGGATCCCTGTTACTTGTAAAGAATACAGAGTGACATTTTTTACTCTCCACACTATGGAATAGGGGAGAGTCATGATTTCGCAAAATTTAAGCGTATTTTTTTTACATCAATTTCTCAATGGGTATCATGTAGAGAATGCACACTATGAGTTTCGTCGTGATGTGTTTGTGTGTATGGCGTATACGCTGTACGCCGTACGCCGTACGCCGTAGCATTTATCTTTTTTGTGTCCTCTCTACAGCCCAAACTATAAGTCTGATCGACTTCATATTAACATCATATGTGTAAAGTGCAAAGACCTAGAGCTGATTAGTTTTCCATAGACAACTTTTGATTTCTTCTCTATGAATTCATCATTTACGTTGTTTTTTTTTTGTGTCCTCTCTGCAGCCCAAACTATAAGTCCGATTGACTTCATATTGATATCACATGTGTTAAGTCCATAAACTTAGAGCTGATTAGTTTTCCATAGACAACGGTTCATTTTTTTCCAATGTTTCTTTATGATTTCATCTATTAAAACTGAAAAAATGCTCTCACGACCTGGAAATTAGAGATATTTTAATTTGGTTTCAACTATTTATACAACATCAAGAATCTTCATAAAATTGTATTCAAAGTTGGTCAATGTTAAAAGAAAAATATTCAACGGTTTCAAAAATTATATTTTATTTAATGGATATTTGTATGAAACTTATATGTAACAAGAGAATTTTTTTATATTTGGCAATGATCAGTTCATTGATTTCATATTGATAGAAGAATATTAATAGCTTGAACTTAGAACTGATTAGCTTTTCATAGATATCATATAATTTCTTCATATGATATCACGTGTAAACATTGTCAAAATGCTCTAACGCTCTTTGAAACAAAATTTATCTGCTTTTTTTAAAATATTTCATACAACATAAGCAGTCTTCACTATACTGCATTAATAGTTTGTCTATCTTAACATAAAAATATACTATCGGAAGAAAATTTATATTCCTGGTAGTAACATTTAGTATGAATAAACATGTAATTAGATAAATTTCTATGTATGGAAACGTTTAGTAATTTGATTTCATGTTATAATGTAAAGAGCTTGAACATAGAACTGATTAGCTTTCCATAAATAACAAAAAAAATCTTCATATGATATCACCTGTCAAAATTTGGAAAATGCTCTCGCGTTCATTTGAACAAAATTTATCTGCTTTTTTTAAAAAAATTTTACAACATAAGCATTCTTCACTATACTGCATTAATAGTTTGTTTATCTTAACATAAAAATATACTATCGGAAGAAAATTTATATTCCTGATAGTAACATTTAGTATGAATAATAATGTAATTAGATAAATTTCTATGTATGGAAAAGTTCAGTAATTTGATTTCATGTTATAATGTAAAGAGCTTGAACATAGAACTGATTAGCTTTCCATAAATAACAAAAAAAATCTTCATATAATATCACGTGTCAAAATTTTGAAAATGCTCTCGCGTTCTTTAAAACAAAATTTATCTGCTTTTTTTAAAATATTTCATACAACATAAGCATTCTTCACTATACTGCATTAATATTTTGTTTATCTTAACATAAAAATATACTATCGGAAGAAAATTTATATTCCTGGTAGTAACATTTAGTATGAATAAAAATGTAATTAGATAAATTTCTATGTATGGAAAAGTTCAGTAATTTGATTTCATGTTATAATGTAAAGAGCTTGAACATAGAACTGATTAGTTTTCCATAAATAACAAAAAAAATCTTCATATAATATCACGTGTCAAAATTTTGAAAATGCTCTCGCGTTCTTTAAAACAAAATTTATCTGCTTTTTTTAAAATATTTCATACAACATAAGCATTCTTCACTATACTGCATTAATATTTTGTTTATCTTAACATAAAAATATACTATCGGAAGAAAATTTATATTCCTGGTAGTAACATTTAGTATGAATAAAAATGTAATTAGATAAATTTCTATGTATGGAAAAGTTCAGTAATTTGATTTCATGTTATAATGTAAAGAGCTTGAACATAGAACTGATTAGCTTTCCATAAATAACAAAAAAAATCTTCATATGATATCACCTGTCAAAATTTGGAAAATGCTCTCGCGTTCTTTAGAACAAAATTTATCTGCTTTTTTTAAAATATTTCATACAACATAAGCATTCTACACCATACTGCATTAAAAGTTTGTCTATCTTATCATAAAAATATACTATCGGAAGAAAATTTATATTCCTGATAGTAACATTTAGTATGAATAATAATGTAATTAGATAAATTTCTATGTATGGAAAAGTTCAGTAATTTGATTTCATGTTATAATGTAAAGAGCTTGAACATAGAACTGATTAGTTTTCCATAAATAACAAAAAAAATCTTCATATAATATCACGTGTCAAAATTTTGAAAATGCTCTCGCGTTCTTTAAAACAAAATTTATCTGCTTTTTTTAAAATATTTCATACAACATAAGCATTCTTCACTATACTGCATTAATAGTTTGTTTATCTTAACATAAAAATATACTATCGGAAGAAAATTTATATTCCTGATAGTAACATTTAGTATGAATAAAAATGTAATTAGATAAATTTCTATGTATGGAAACGTGTAGTAATTTGATTTCATGATATAATGTAAAGAGCTTGAACATAGAACTGATTATCTTTCCATAAATAACAAAAAAATTCTTCATATGATATCACCTGTCAAAATTTGAAAAATGCTCTCGCGTTCTTTAAAACAAAATTTATCTGCTTTTTTAAAAATATTTCATACAACATAAGCATTCTTCACTATACTGCATTAATAGTTTGTCTATCTTAACATAAAAATATACTATCGGAAGAAAATTTATATTCCTGGTAGTAACATTTAGTATGAATAAAAATGTAATTAGATAAATTTCTATGTATGGAAAAGTTCAGTAATTTGATTTCATGTTATAATGTAAAGAGCTTGAACATAGAAATGATTAGCTTTCCATAAATAACAAAAAAAATCTTCATATGATATCACCTGTCAAAATTTGGAAAATGCTCTCGCGTTCTTTAGAACAAAATTTATCTGCTTTTTTTAAAATATTTCATACAACATAAGCATTCTACACCATACTGCATTAAAAGTTTGTCTATCTTATCATAAAAATATACTATCGGAAGAAAATTTATATTCCTGATAGTAACATTTAGTATGAATAATAATGTAATTAGATAAATTTCTATGTATGGAAAAGTTCAGTAATTTGATTTCATGTTATAATGTAAAGAGCTTGAACATAGAACTGATTAGTTTTCCATAAATAACAAAAAAAATCTTCATATAATATCACGTGTCAAAATTTTGAAAATGCTCTCGCGTTCTTTAAAACAAAATTTATCTGCTTTTTTTAAAATATTTCATACAACATAAGCATTCTTCACTATACTGCATTAATAGTTTGTTTATCTTAACATAAAAATATACTATCGGAAGAAAATTTATATTCCTGATAGTAACATTTAGTATGAATAAAAATGTAATTAGATAAATTTCTATGTATGGAAACGTGTAGTAATTTGATTTCATGATATAATGTAAAGAGCTTGAACATAGAACTGATTAGCTTTCCATAAATAACAAAAAAATTCTTCATATGATATCACCTGTCAAAATTTGAAAAATGCTCTCGCGTTCTTTAAAACAAAATTTATCTGCTTTTTTTAAAATATTTCATACAACATAAGCATTCTTCACTATACTGCATTAATAGTTTGTCTATCTTAACATAAAAATATACTATCGGAAGAAAATTTATATTCCTGGTAGTAACATTTATTATGAATAAAAATGTAATTAGATAAATTTCTATGTATGGAAAAGTTCAGTAATTTGATTTCATGTTATAATGTAAAGAGCTTGAACATAGAACTGATTAGCTTTCCATAAATAACAAAAAATTTCTTCATATGATATCACCTGTCAAAATTTGGAAAATGCTTTCGCGTCCTTTAAAACAAAATTTATCTGCTTTTATTAAAATATTTCATACAACATAAGCATTCTACACCATACTGCAATAATAGTTTGTCTATCTTAACATAAAAATATACTGTCGATAGAAAATTTATTTTCCTGGTAGTAAAATTTAGTATGAATAAAAATGTATATAATAAGATAAATTTCTTATGTATGGAAAAGTTCAGTAATTTGATTTCATGTTATAATGTAAAGAGCTTGAACATCGAACTGATTAGCTTTTCATAAATAACAAAAATTTCTTCATATGATATTACGTGTCAAAATTGTCAAAATGCTCTAACGTCCTTTAAAACAAAATTTATCTGCTTTTATTAAAATATTTCATACAACATTAGAATTCTTCACCATACTGCATTAATAGTTTGTCTATCTTAACATGAAAATATACTATCGTTAGAAAATTTATATTCTTGGTAGTAAAATTTAGAATGAATAAAATATTTCATTGTCAATATTTGTGGTGTGGAGAGTTTAGTGTTGGCCACAACCCACTCGTTTTAATATTTAGTGATAATCATACTAGATGTGACGTAGGTAGATGTATCTATAAGTGCGGAAGTGAATTCCATTATTAATTATGAATTAATTACGTACCTATGTACAAACTTACATTAATTTGTACTATTTCGAAAATTATTTTTAAATATACATAATTAATAAATTCTCTCACCCGAAGGCTAATTGTTTACTTCCGTGAGAATTAAGCAGGAGTTAAATAAAATAAAAATAAATTAATCATGATACTGTTAAGGCTTCGGACTTCAGTTTGTTTTATTTTCCAATACACTCCCAGAGATCTTGTTTTAAATTTTCATTTTCAGACATTTTCAAATATAGCTTACATGATGAAATAAATAATCTAATTATAATACTTTTGCGTGGTAGTTAAAATATATATTTTTATCATTTTACGAAATAAAAACGTTACGGTTTCGCCGAAATGGGTGTGTTTGAGCGCAAAATAGGCATCCCGAAGGAATAAATCCATTTTAGTTGTCGGAATTCAAAACAACACAGATCTCGTTCTCATTATGTATTCATGTATCTTGTTATCGGTTTTTGAATTTTACTAGGTATCGTAGGTGGTAGGGCATAACATGACACGTGTCAAGATGATATAAATAATAAAAAATACAATCTCACTTTCCCTCCCGCATAAGTAGATTGAAGCATACTCTTGAGATAAAAAATATTATATGTCCTATTCTGATTCGTCTAAATTTATCCATCTGAATTTTAGTATATGAGAAATGTCTCAAAATTGACTGAATTTATACGGGACTCATTACGTCACACCGCGCGGATAAAATCCTTTTATCCAAGATCGCCCGTTGATTTAAAGGCCCCAATTATAGAATAATTCTCAAGACCGTTCTCCAAATGTGTCATCTCAAGACCATCTTGAGATCATGCTCAAAAATCCGTATTAAAAGTTAAATACGTACGCCGTCTCATTCGAGAAAGCGTACTCGAAAAAAATGTGGATGCAGCTCTATAAATAAGTACTTTTTCTCGTAAATGGCAATAATTTCAGCGCTGTTATGTTGGTAGCAATGAGTTGACAAGAATTGTCAAAATATCTATTTATAGATATTTTGACAATTCTTGTCTTTTTAATCTTCGAAATTGTAGAGAAATTTATGCGTCATAATATACCTGATTAAATAGTGAAAATGTCGACCATTTAATTCGGAAGGGGAAAATAAATACTTTTAAAAACCATGAAACATGTAGACCTAGCGCTACAATTCTCGCGAATCTTGGCTTGAAACTACGTCGATATGTTAAGACAACTAAATTTTCTTGAAGAAATCGACAGTTGGATGAGAATCAACAATGGTTTAGATAGGTTTAGATATACTTTAGCGTGTATTGCGTTCATTAAATTAACATGGATGTCCCATTGTTCCAATATGAACTTCATCGGCAGAAATATACCACAATTATTGTTATGATTGAAGATAATTTTTTAAAATATACAAAACTATATGACTTGTCTATGTCTTAAAAGAACATCTTTTTAACCATTTCTTAACCGAATTATGAAAATAAACATTTTTCATAAAAAATGGACAAAATATGTGATTATTATTATTTTGATAATTTTTATATTTTTTCCCCCTTTTATTGGAAATTTTAACGATTCCAATTTTCATCATTCATATATAAAACTATACAGGGTTACAGGTTTAGTCGTACAGAATATTAAAGGACGTTATTATTCAGGTCATTTCTGATGGATTTGATGCTAAATGTTAGGTCCGAAACTTAACCGTTATGAAGATATTGAATTTTAAAGATTTAAAAAAAAAATTTTTTTGGCTATTTTATCAATTTTTTTACGGATTAGAGGTCTAAGGGCAACATTTAGCATCAAATCCATCAGAAATGACCTGAATAATAACGTCCTTTAATATTCTGTACGACTAAACCTGTAACCCTGTATACTTTTCATAAAATAAAAAATCTTCCATTTTTAATTATTATAAGAGATTGAAGGAAATATTAAATTAAAAAAAATATAGCATGCTCGAAAACAAAAAAAAAACTCATATTTATTAAATTTTGAATCACCGTGTTTAGCAAGAAAAGCACATTTCGTAATAACCGAGTTTTCATCTGTACAATAACCGAATATCGAAGTTTCCGTCATTCTTAGTATTATAAGCGATCAAAAATATTGTGATTAATAATTTATAAGATAAATAACACAGCTGATAACAATTTTCATTGAGATATACGTAAAATACATTGATGATTCCAATTGGAATCATCGGTTAAGAAAGGGTTAAAAATAAATTTCAACGAGTAAGAGCAACATACTTATACCTCAAACATGCTTGCAACAGCTTTAAGTATTCAGAAAAGTGTCCGTAATAATATTGTAGCATTTATACTTTAATACTTAGAAGTACCGATTATGTAACCTCAGGTGCCATAAGGCATGAACGAACAATTAATTTATTACTCCATAAAACTAAATTAAGAATAGGGAATTCCCATAGCGTAGTACCTAGAGGATTTATTCCAAACATTTTTAGGGCCAAATATTGTTAGAACGCGGTTGGGGGTATTAAAAAAATGATGTTCGTAATGAAATATGTATGGAACGTAATTGCATATAATTTTATACAGTCGACATTTCAAATAACCACACTTTAAAGTACCAATTTATTGCATTTTTTTTAAGTACTTATCTATTATAAATGAAACCATTGATCATGTTTTCTATTCACCTTATTCTATCAGCAAAATATATTTTATTTTAATTTTCATACTCTGATTAAAATAATCGATTTCTGAATTTTTATACATACATATATATTATTAATGTGGCACACACCTGCAAGCAAATAAATTAAAACCATGAGAAAAGTACATATATGTTTAAATATTGTAAGTCAGGAAGGGTTCTGGGGCATCAAAAATGCATAATACACGGTGTATCATGTGGGGTAGATTATCCGAAGCAGGCCGGTAGGGGACTTCAATACTAATCGATTTGACAGCCATGTATGTATTTATTTATTTATTTTATTTTTTTATAATCCATTCAATTACAAGAACATTGGTTACGAGTAACAATAATAAAAAGAATACATATACAAAAACCAATAAAATGCTAATAAGAGTCATTGGAGTCACATGGATATATCCACTCTACTAGCCCATGGGCTGGAGTGTACATTATGTACATTATTATGTAATTATAAATAGATTTTGACTACTTTTTTAAGGATATGTTTGATTTATAAAAATAGTTTTATTATTTAATTATTGTATTTAATAAGTTAACTATTGTAGTAGACGGACACTTAATTTTCGCAAAAAACATAATGTATGTTCAGCTACATATATTGGTTGTTCAAAAGTTATTGAGACTTGCTGACTAATAGCGGTGTTGTTTTATATAAGGATCACAATTCTTAGAAGAAAATCATGATCGTAAACGTAATTGTTTAGCTTTTAGTGATGTAGTTTGATATGTATTGAATATCCGAAGGGTTAAATCGATAATATTGAGGTCCCCTACAGCACAGCTTCAGATGATCCACCCCTCATGATACAACGTGTATAGGGTCCACCATGTTTTAATTGATTTTCATATTTTTCACTGGTTCCATCATGATATTTTAATGTAGTTGTGGCAGAACATCCCTTTGACGTCAGCACATCTCTAAATTACATATCATTGGTTGTCGCCACATATGCTAACCATTCTGGATTATCTCCAGTGCCGTGGCTTGACGTATCGTGAATTCTCCTCGACATTCTTGTTCATTGTTAATTAAATATCATAAACGACTAAAATTTAAAACTTTCATTGAAATAAATATTTGCCAGAGTGAGTAGGTACTATCTTTCATTATATAAATTATCAGTTGACCCAATATTTATTGACAATACTTTTGAACACGTAAGTAATCTTTTGATAAAATTCCTTTAAATTTATTAATCACAACAATCTTATAATTAAAACCCATCTTCCTATATAATAAATTAATTAAAATAATTTGTCGGCCTTCGTGGCTCAGTTGGTTAGATATCTGACTGCTAAGCCAAAGGTACCGGGTTCGATTCCCGTTGGAGACACAGTTTTTATTTGTGTTTTCAGTCTGGATCTGTGAGACGATTAATATCATAAGTCTCCAGAATGTGGCAACTTGTTATTGGGTGCGTGTTAAATTAATATTTGACATAGTACCTGTAAGTTGCCCAAGAAGCAATATTAAATATAAAAAATAAATAAATCTGTTATAACTTCCACGCGATAACTGCTTTGTGGGATGACTGAAACGGTCTCTATTTTAAGTGTCTTCCTGGGGGGCAAGACTGGTCAACCGGCGGAATCAAAACCATCCATATTTACCCATAGGTATCATGAGTATAATTATCATTTCGAGTTATTCTCTATAACATCGCAAGATATTATAGTACTCCATAACACAATTATATCCATGATATGGATAAACATGGATGGTTTTGATTCAGCCGGTTGACCAGTCTTGCTCCCCTGGTTTAGTATGGTTTTACATTGGCCAATATGTCCATATATCGATAATAACGATAATATTTGTAATAACGATAATATTTGTAAACTTAATTGGTTCACATGTCATAATATGTATGTTAGTAAAATAAGTAAATTTAACTGTCTGTTTACATAATAAATTACATAAAAAATAAAATATATTTACTACAATAAACTGTGTTTTTCATCTGTGTAGGTATATTTTCTGTGTTTCTCGTTTCAGTGTAAGTGTGTAAGCTACTAGTAGGTATATATTTACTTTACATACAAAAGTAAACTTACCCTGTGTATTATACGAGTTTGAAACTCAAAATTTGCAAAATTTTCTTAAAAAATTACAAAACGTAGGTAGGTATGTAAAATGCAAACAGTTGCTTAATGAAGTTTCGTATCCTTTGTAAATAATAACACCACCCTACTTCGTATTTTTAAGACCTTGATATTATAAAATATGGCCTGTGTTTTCGCAGAGCCGGGTCTACATACCTTCGAAACTAAATTGAAATTTAGCGAAAATGTTGTTTTTTACTTGGAAACTAAAAGCAGCAAGTTTAGTTAAGCAAGATAAACCCTTTATTTGTTTCGAAAAGAGCTCTTTAATTAAAATTTCAACATAAAACAACTCTTTATAAGCAGTTATTGTTTATATTGTTCGCGAGTTATGGGAGCTCTCGATGGGTGATTTAAGCACGATGATAACGCAGATTTTGTTATATCCAAAATCGTTATTCTTTGTGTCTGAAACTGGAATATTTCAGAATATAATAACATGTACAAAGTACTTTAAACAATACAAAAGAGAAACGTCTCCGCCAATAGCCGGGTCGACCTTTTCCGACATTGTTTCATTATTTTACGAGTCAGTTTTAACTACGCTTTGCTGAATGAGGTTTAAAATTCTCCGGCTTATTATTTTAAGCCGAACCACATTTCAACTTTGGACGTTTATAGTAAATGAGAAAAGTACGCGTGATCATGCCCGCTTATATCTAATCAAAATTTAAAATGGAAATTTTCTCGAGAGCGCGGTATCTGTTGTTAATTTTGAAGAATCATAATAAAAATATTCTGAAAGCCACGGTCGGAAGATGTATAATTAAATAATTCCATCAAAGCACACACCCAGAGCGAAATGTAAAAATCTTTTGTTATCTACTTTATGAGTAGGCAGTAAAAATCGTCATGAGAGAACAATAATCCTACTTAATTAAAACAATAGGTTGTAAATATACATACATTCAAAATAATTTTTACTGTTTTTTAAAAGTAAATATGAATAAAGATAACAGTCT
Organism: Molanna angustata; assembly: GCA_963576475.1. Lineage (NCBI taxonomy): Eukaryota > Metazoa > Arthropoda > Insecta > Trichoptera > Molannidae > Molanna > Molanna angustata. The sequence goes on from OY754970.1 coordinate 27,352,650, forward strand.
TAGGGGCTGTTTCACCAAACTCCGAATAACTATTCGGCAAATAGTACTATTCGCCGGTTAAAATGTTTTGGATAAAATTTGCGTTTCACCATCGTTGGATAAGTTCCGAATAGTAAATTGACGAATAACGATGGCAACGTCGCATTTTCATAGACAAATACATAGAAATGTACTAGTTTTCAAATTCTTCTATGGACAACCGCCAAATGCGTTTCATTTTGACGTTTAAGTTTTACGGATCGAATCTTTTGAATTTAAATAATAATAAACAATATTCTATGTATTTAAATTAATACTTAATTTTACATTTGAATGACATTATTTAAATAACAAATATAATAAAATAATGTTTTATATATCAAAGTATGTATTTACTTCATTGTATTTGTCGTAATTCGATATTTTATCAAGTCATATATCATTGATACTGTAAGCTTTGACAAGCGAAATTTTCTTTTAAAATCAACTTCATCGAATTTGACGAAGTAGTCTTTTCATGGCCTAATATTTTATCTATTCGTGTAGGAAACATTTCCGCATCAAAAACATCGTATATTGCCTCGAATAAAATCATATTTAAAAGAAAATAACAATGAAACACGTGATACCGGCAATGAAATGCAACTGTCAAAGTGACAAATAAAGTTCCGAATAACTTTACTGGGTAGGTAAAGTCCCTTATAAGTTACTTGTCACTTTATCTGACGAGTAGCGCTATTCGGGAGTGGTGAAACGCAATTTTTACTTTACTTGAGACATAACCGCTGAATAGGCATAATCGAGAGATATTCGGGACCTGGTGAAACAGCCCCTTATTCATAATAACTTATGTAAGGTTTAAAACATGTATAATAACAGTACTGGAAATCCCTATTCAAAATAGCATATATAAGGTAATAATGCTATATAACGGCTACATTACGCCTATATAAGATAAACACGGTCCCAGGTTGTTTTAACAGCAATATAAGAAGAGTATGGGGACCGAATATCCCGATAATTCCCGAATGTTGCCGATGGTCGCATTACATGTCAATCATTTTTGACATTTGTGAAGCAACGTGAATATTTCAGTTCACAAATAAATAAAACAATAAATAATTATAAATACGGACAAACGTATTAATATGACGTAAACGAATAGCAAATAATATTTGTCATAACCACTGACAGATAATTTGAGAAGACTATACCTACTAAGTTATGGTAACCCATTGTTTCAATATTGCTCCAGTTTTCGAAACACTTTTTCATATAAATATCTAAATAATGATATTCACGAAATAAAATATGAAAATAAAGTTCAAACACTATAAGTCACGTTGTATTTTTTTTTCAAAACATCGACAAATGTCAAATCACCGGAGAAACATGAATGAATAGGCATGATGACTAATTTTGAGAAACTATCTCACGATGTTTTTACGCATCCACTGTTTTCAAATATATATACATTTCTACATAAAATAAAGGTTTAGTAGCAAAAATTGCCATTTCAAAATCCAATTTGACATTTACGTCAAAAAACGCTTGCAGTGTAATGGCGTCCGTCGGAGCTGACGGTGACGTCACGGTTTCGTAGACCGCATATCACTACTATATGTACTATATGTATTCTAAGACGATTTGTGTATTTATAATCAATTCAAAAGTGCATAAGTGTTGTGCGGTCCCTAAATGTACAAACACGACGAAAAAAACACCTACTGAGGTATTTGTTTTCGTCCCACGCGAAAAAAAGAGAAATAAGTGATTAAATTTCGCACGGCGAGACACAAGTGAATTTTATTAAGTACGCGTTTACAATGAAGTACAGTATTTGTTCCCCCACTTTTAGCTCTCAATAATATAATATTTACCATTATTTAGGCAATAAGCATATAAAGAACTTCATTAATGTCCAAACGTCAAAATAGGCCATCATAAGTTTCCCGCGTATGTTTTTAGCTTATGAACACATAATGTAGAGAGAAGAAGGAGTATATTTTATCGATTTTCGAGATGTAAGTTGTATTTAAATTACAGATAAATAAAGTACTTATATGTACTTATTATTAAGTTTTTACGTTTCGAAATTCTGATGAACAAAAGTCTTTGTTCGACGCAAAGAAATATCCGACCATCAAAAGTTCCATTCTAGTTAAGAGTAGTTAAGACAGGCAGAAAAATAACTACTATGGCTGCTATTGCTAAAAATAACGATAGCAGATAAATATAGCTTGTTATGAACACAATACAAATAACGAGCGCTATGTAATAATTCGTATGCTGCTAAAATTGTAACGATGTTTTAAAACGCATGCTTCGCGTAGTCGCCGTCGTTTCGCAAATCGCTTCATTGCATGAAAAAAATATAGCTTGCTAGTTTAGTTTGGCAGTGACCAGCATCATAACATGTCGAACGTTCGTCAGCTCACCATCGCGTGACAAAATTGTAGAATACTAAAACTAAATTAGTTTACCATACGTTGCGAGCGTTCATTATTTATTTATTTATTCAATAAAAACTAAGTTACATACAAAATACAATTAACATAGGCCCGATATTATGTACAGTCGGCCCTCAACTCATTGAGTTTGCCAAACTCAAGATTAATGTTAAGGGGAGATTGAATCCATTTCCGTATTACAGTGCAATATGACATGTCAGTTACTAAATCTTCAATTATAGACATATTTCACTTTTTCTGTGGTTATTATCTGTCAAATTTAAATAACCTCAAATAATACGAAATACAAAACGGGACGCTACGACTTTAAATACCATTGTTTTATTATCCAACATGGTAAATTAAATTTTTTTCACCAAAATAATGCTTTTAAATGCCCGTGTTCGTTTCAATACGGCTGTCAGTTTGTTTTGTTGTGTGGCGCCACCTTCGATACAACACTGAAACTACACACGTTGCCTAACGCCTCTAGTGATAGAAACTGAAACTACACGAGTTGCCTAGCAAATGACAGTTGACTCACAGTTAAGTACTTAATCTGCCAGAAACGTTGAGTTAAATATTTGTCGTTTTAGTGACGTATTTGAGGGAAGATTAGGTCTAAACGGACACTGTAATACGCTATATTTTTGTAAAACTTGAGTTTAGCTCTTAAACTGACACTGTAATACCGGCCCATAGTGTCCCCCGATAGGTAGGCGAGTATCTAGGTAAATTGAAACTATTTGCTTTGATGAATACTTGTTCCATTTATATTTAATTTGTTTTAGTTTTAAGTATCTAATTAAAATATTAATATATCGATAACACCAAAATAAACATAGTCCAGACCGACAATTAATGCGTATATTGTATTGAAGACTATCAGAAGAATTGACGCGACCATACTATGACGTCGTGCGCTCTGATTGTTTTTTCTCATAAAATGGCGGACTAACACATTTTGTATTTTTATATTTATAATATTATTATTATTCACTCCTATAAATTAAAAAAAAAACATTTTTTAAATCTTTATAACCTATTTTATTTTTTAAAATCATAATTTCAATGATTTTTTTCTTACAGTCATCACACCTATTACATATTTTAATATATTAATCATAATATGTATATGAATCATAACAGTTATCCCATATGTATATTAGATTCATCATAATACATTGTGTATTTCCATTTCAACCTCATGTAACACTGTACAACTCCCACAAACAATATAATTACATCATTTTATTTTATAATCAAGCAATGAAAGCCACCAAGTTATTTATTTCTGAAACGTTAAATATTCTCCACCACGTTACAATACTCGGTGCGTGTTATAACAGATGCGTCAACGATTCAATAGAGCGGATAGCGATATTATTTGGTTTATTGTCCCAAATAAACCAAATAAATCAATAAATAAAAATAGCATGTTAAAAATAAGCAGCATATTCCATATAGCTTGTTATGAAAAAAATAGCCATTTCGAACAACACAACAGTTGACAGTAACAAACACAATTGACAGTGACAATATGGTGACGTCATGCGCTCTGATTGGTGTTTCACATAAAATGGCGGACAAACATATTTTGTATTTTTATTTTAATAATATTAATATTATTCGCTCTTTTAAAATGAAAATAAATATATTTTTTCAAATCTTTATAACATATTTTATCTAATAAAATCATAATTTCAATGATTTTTTCTTACTGTCATCACGCCTATTGCGACGTTGTCAGCTCAAACAGTAACATAGCAACGTTGTTGTTATATTGGTATATAAATGTTATTATGAATAGTCAAGAATATAAGTCAAATTAAATTTAAAGATATAACTTTGTATTAACCACGTTTTTCGGTTGAAACGATGCGACCGGTTTCGGAACTAACCGTTCCCTCATCAGGCTAACTTTCAACTGTTGAAAGTTGTTGAAAGTTAGCCTGATGAGGGAACGGTTAGTTCCGAAACCGGTCGCATCGTTTCAACCAAAAAACGTGGTTAATACAAAGTTATATCTTTAAATTTAATTTGTTAAATATGAACCACAAAGTTAACATTCAAACATTTGAAAAAAGAATATAAGTGCTTATACTATGTTTTAACTATATAATGGTTTTACCACAGTATAAGGAAATATTATGAATAAGACAAATTTATAAGATTTTACACAAACTTAGTATTACTATAGTACACTGGCGGAATTGAATAAATTCAATCGACATGCTTCATCAAAAAAGTGCAAAAATATCGTTGATATTATTTGTGATCAAATCATTAGGGTAACTTAAATAAGCAAACAAGATCGTGGAAATCAATGACATCAAACGATTTTTTTAAACGAAAATCATTACCGAAATTAGAGACAATCACAAATAACAACAAGGAGCGATAAATCTATTCTGAGGATGTCAACACTCCCAACTTTTGGTATATAAATTGAGCAAAAATTAATGGATTGAGAAGTGTTAATATTATATCCTGTAATGTCAAAAAGTTTAAATGATTAATATATTCCTGTTATGTCAAAAAAGTTTACATGGTTCGACTGATCATTTTTCGAATGACAATTACTATATTCTTCAAGAAGTCAAGGCTGCAAAGGGATCGTAAAAAAAACAAATTCCTGGTAGGTACCGGAGCATTTATGAGTGGACTCGATTGAAGTATTTGAAAGAGATCATTTGATCAAGTGATCGTCAACTTCAGGGAGATCTATTCTAGCCCACTAAAAATAGCATTGAAATATAAAACGCCGTGAAATCTGCGTCTTAGCTTGAGGTTTGTTAACAATGTTATAACACATTAAATGGCAACATGAAAGCACGAGAGAGACAGTGTGGCGTGCTTTGTGGCCGTATTAAACTACCTTCTCATGGAACTTTGACTCTCTACGGAGGTAGGTATATGTTCGTGATTTATCAAAACATAAGAATAAACTGCAAAGCGCCCCATCACCGTTGGGAATACTGTTATTAGAAGACTTTCAGCTCTGAACGACTTCAAAAATATTTAAACATTCATGTCGGTATCCTCGGGGAGTTGCGGAGGAAATTTTCACACCGAAGACACTTTGATAAAAACAAGAGCAATTAACCAAGTCGTTTTATGTAAACTTCGTAATCCGATTATTTTGACAAAGACTTAATTGAATGTCGTCACCGGCACTTGACGATGGGCTAAAATTACACAGTTATCAACTTGAATAAATTGAAGGTATAGTTTAATACAAGATGAGAAGACTTTCCATTTCTTACGACATAAAGAATATAATATGATAAATTAATCATATTCTAATTAATATGTATCAATAAAACATTATATTGTTATGAAATTAAGTACTATTTCTATTTAAATTGAAAATTTAAATAGAAATATTTTGAAAATAAGAACCCAAGAAAAATGAAAACAAAAGATTTGAGTAGTGAGTTGGAAAAACTAGACAAAGCTTGTAAAAATATAAATTGTAGAAATATAAATTGTAAAAATAAATAAGACTTTGAACCATAATAAAATAAATAAATATAAATTTCGGTACATTTGGTGTCAGAAGTGGGATATAAAAATACCCAAGTATTTTTTGTGTAAGAAAAAAATAAAATAGTTATTTATAAAGACATTTATTATGGCATCAAAAAAAATAACTCTTTTAGAGTTGAAAGTGGTTGATTTAAAACATGAGTTGGAGGAGAGAGACGCTGATACATCAGGAAATAAAAATGCACTTCAACTACGATTGAGAAAAGTGATGCAAGAAGTAGGTGAGGATCCAGACACATACCTTTTTGAAATGCCTTGCTCTAACAACGATCTTTGTCAAGTCTTAAAAGAACATTCCAGAGACATAGAAGAGAAGTTTCAAGAACATTCCAGAGATATAAAAGGAGAAATTAAAGAAATCAAAGGAGAAGTAGCGATGCTTCAAAAGCATTCAAATACTATAGAAAAGAAATTCCAGAATTATTCTATGACCTTTGATGAGAAGATAAATGAATTAACTAAACAGATGAAAGTTTTGGAGAATCAAGTGCTTCCTTCAATCACGCCAATGAATTCCGAGCAAAATTCAGCTGTAGATACAAATTTTAAGTGTGTAGAAGATACAAGAGTACCAACAGTGGAGTGCGTGCGAAATGATATGCCAACCTTTGATGGAAAATGCCCCTGGGAAGAATATTTAACATTGTTCGAGACAGTGGCCATGATAAATGGCTGGTCCATGACAAGAAAGGCCTCAGTGTTGAGTGTATCATTACGAGGTGATGCTTTAAAAGTTTTGGAGACAATTCCTCTAGCTGAGCGACGAGATTTAAAATTGTTGATTGAGAGACTTGAGATGCGATTTGGACATAAGCACATGGAACAGTTTTACAGGTCACAACTTAAGAATCGTAATCAGAAATCTAATGAAACTCTCCAGGAATTTGAGGCGGATATAGCGCGTCTAATTAGATATGCATACCCTACGGTTCCTGATGATGTGTGTGAAAGCCTTGCAGTAGAAAAGTTCTTGGATGGATTGTGGGCAAATGAGACACAACAAGCTGTAAAACTAGCTAGACCACAAACTTTGAGTGACGCTCTAACCCAGGCACTCGAATTTGAATCTATAAAAAAATCTTTACGAGGTCATGCTCAAGCCCGCGTTGTTGAGGCCGTTGAAGAGAATCAAAAACTCATCGAATGCATTGTCGAAAAGGTGATGAAGGCATTGCAAGGAAGAAAAAGACAGTTTCGCTGCTGGGGTTGTGGACGAGCTGGACATCTACGTAATCGGTGTCCAAATGAAGCAACAACGCAACAGCAACAGCCACAGGAAAACTAAAAAGGGTTGATGGGAAGGGGCAACTGTTGACCTACATTACCAATGCCTCAAAGAGATCTGCAGTTGTTGCATCATTCAGTGGTCGAGATACCAGTATGTTTATAAATGGCAAAGTAAATGGAAAGAATTTGAAACTTTTGCTGGATACTGGAGCAACGATGACAATCATGAGACCAGATTTGCTTTATAATAAAAAGTGTATTACACCAACTAAATGGACATTACGAACAGCTACTGGGGAGTCGGCATCTATATGTGGTGAGACATATGCCAACTTTCAAATTGGTAGTTCTATCTTCGATCATCAGGTGCTAGTGGCGAATATAGAGGAGGAAGTTATTCTCGGAATGGACATAATGGCGAAATATGGATTCCAGTTGGATCTAAAGAGGCGATCTTTGAAAATTGGAGATGAAGATGTTCTCGTGCAAGAGCGTGAGGAATTTTCTACACGTGTTCTTGCAGCGGATGTTGTAACTATTCCAAAACAAAGTGAGATGTTAGTACGAGTCAATTTAGACTGTGTTATCCCGAATGGACATGTTTTGGTTGTGGAGTCCAACGCCAACAATGAAGCAGGAAAAGGAGTATTAATTGCAAGAGCACTGATTCAAAACCAAAAGGAAATTTTAGTCAGATTAATGAACATAAATGAATATCCAGTAACTGTCAAAAAAGGAGCTTATTTAAGTGTGTGTTCATCAGTTTCATCAGTAACACAAAATGCCTGCATCGCACAAGTTTCTTCAGAGGATGTACCAAAACATCTTGAGGACTTTGTAAAAGATGCTTGTAAGGAACTTACCAAAGAACAAAGCAAACAAATTAGATACCTCATTGCTCATTATCAAGATGTTTTTGAGAATGCGAGTCTTTCTAAAGGAAGAACCAATGTTGTTCAACATCAAATAGATACGGGTGACGCAAGGCCTATCCGCCAATTACCTAGAAGGCTACCATTAGCAAAGCGGGCGGAAGCAGATCAAATTATTCAAGACATGGAAAGGGATAGCGTTATTGAACCATCAAGCAGCCCATGGTGTTCACCAGTAGTGTTAGTTAAAAAAAAAGATGGCTCAACTCGGTTCTGTGTGGACTTTCGCTTATTGAATAATGTAACTAAGAAGGATAGTTATCCACTGCCTCGAATCGATGACACCCTAGATATATTGGCTGGTTGTAAGATCTTCTCAACTTTGGATCTAAAGAGTGGTTATTGGCAGGTTGGATTGGAACCCAAGGATAGAGAAAAAACGGCGTTTTCTGTTGGAAGTGGATTGTGGCAATTCAAAGTGATGCCATTTGGACTTTGCAATGCACCGGCTACGTTTGAACGACTAATGGAAAGTGTGCTAAGAGGATTATCGTGGGAGACCTGTTTGGTATACTTAGATGACATCATCGTACTTGGGAAGCGTTTTGAAGAACATTTAGGAAATTTGGAACAGGTATTTTCACGATTGAGGTCGGCCAACCTTAAACTCAATTGCAAGAAATGTATATTGTTCCGAAAGCAAGTCAACTATCTAGGTCATGTTGTCTCTGAGGAGGGAGTAGCAGTAGATCCTGAGAAGATTAAAGCTGTTCGAGATTGGCCAGTACTTAAAGACAAACATGAAGTAAGAAGCTTTTTGGGTCTGAGTACCTACTATCGACGATTTGTTCCAGGCTTTGCTGACATCGCAAAGCCACTGACAAAACTCACGGAGGAAAGCAGTGAATTCATATGGGATTTCAAGTGCCAACATGCATTTGAAGAATTAAAACAGGTTCTAATTAATTCTCCGGTTTTGAGTTATCCTCGAGCTGAAGGAATGTTTATTCTGGATACAGATGCAAGTAACGTTGGTATCGGAAGTGTGCTCTCCCAAGTACAAGATGGGGCAGAACGCGTGATTGCTTACTTCAGTAAAGTATTGTCGAAACCAGAACGCAATTACTGTGTAACACGAAGAGAATTGCTTGCTGTTATCAAGTCAGTTGAGCACTTTCGCAAGTATTTATATGGACGGAAATTTCTTTTAAGGACAGATCACTCGGCACTTGTGTGGCTTTTGCGATTCAAGAATCCTGAAGGTCAAGTGGCAAGATGGATAGAGAGATTGCAAGAATATGACTATGATTCTGAACATCGAGCCGGACTTCATCATAGAAATGCCGATGCACTGTCAAGGCGACCATGTCCAGAGGATTGCCAGCACTGTAATAAGGCTGAGGAAAAGTTTTTTATAGCTTGTAGAACCACGGTCGTTGACAATTTTTGGCAAGATGATGAAATACGAGCAGACCAATTGGAAGACCCAGATCTCAAGTTTGTAATGCAGTGGAAGGAAAATGATCAAAGACCTTTATGGGAAGAAATAGCTTCACTATCTCCAAATATTAAGTCATACTGGGCTCAGTGGCAATCCATTGTCGTGGAAAATGGGTTGTTAAAGCGTGTATTGGAGAATGAAGATGGAACACAGCAGAGACAACAACTATTGATTCCAAGGAAGAGAATTCCTGAAGTTCTTAAACTGCTTCACAATGATGTGTCTGGGGGACACTTGGGAGTTAAAAAAACCACAGAAAAAATTCGTCAACGTTTTTATTGGGTCAATTACAATGGAGATGTAAAAGATTGGTGTAGAAGATGTGTAACTTGTGCCACTTCAAACGGACCTCAGAAACGAAGGCGTGCGCCAATGAGGCAGTATAATGTTGGTAGCCCATTTGAAAGGATAGCCATTGACATAGCGGGGCCGTTTCCCACAACGGAAAGAGGGAATAAATATATTCTGGTAGCAATGGACTATTTTAGTAAATGGACAGAAGCCTATGCACTACCGAATCAAGAAGCTACCACTGTTGCTGAAGTCTTGGTAAGGGAACTGATAAGTCGTTTTGGAGTACCATTGGAGTTACACTCGGACCAGGGAAGAAACTTTGAATCAGCCGTATTCCAGGGAATTTGTGAAGCATTAGGAATTCGAAAGACGAGAACAACTGCTTTGCATCCACAGTCGGATGGAATGGTGGAGCGAATGAATCGAACAATTGGAAGATTTTTGTCAAAAGCAGTGTCCGATCACCAGAAGGATTGGGACGAATACATCCACTTGTTCTTATTAGCTTATCGAGCAGCAATTCATGAGACAACAGGGCAAACACCGGCAAGTGTGATTTTTGGCCGTGAGTTACGGTTACCTTGCGACCTGCAGTATGGATCTAAGCCTGGAGAAGATCTAGTTGGAGAAGATTATGTGTCAGATCTTCGGAGGAAAATGAATGCTATACATGACCGTGTACGGTCCAATATTCAAGTAGCTAGTGAGAAGATGAAGGAGCGATACGACATTAAAGCTGTGGAAGGTGGTTATCAGGCTGGAGACTTGGTTTGGTTATTTAATCCACAACGACGACGAGGCTACTCACCAAAGCTTCAGAAATCCTGGGAAGGACCGTATGAAGTGATCAAAAGGATTAATGATGTGGTTTATCGTATACGAAGAAAACCAAATGGGAAGCCAAGAGTGGTACATTTCAATCGCCTGGCTCCCTTTTTAGGTGATAACAAGGATGAGGAAAAAAATCCAGTTGCTCAAGTTTGCAATGTCCAAAGTGAAGAAAAGACCTTCGAGGAATTCATGATGACTCCTTATCGACGCACTCGCCATGGTGTGACTGTGGAAATTGAGCAAGACCTCTTCGATATCCCAGAAGATAATGTTTTAGCTTACTGTGTGGCTCAAGACATGAAGATGACTAGTGGTATAGCCAAAGTTATCATGAGAAAGTATGGGATGTTATATGAGCTAAAAGCCAAGAATCTGAAGATTGGAGAAGCGGTCCATTCACAGCATGGAAAACAGCATTTATTCTACATGACGAATAAGGAAACGTCTGAGGAACGAGCAGAGTATGCTCAGATGTGGAACTGTCTACGAAGTATGCGGGATCAAATGTTACAGTTGAATCTTATGAAGCTCGGCATTCCAAAGATCAGTGATGGTATGGATTGGAAAGTGGTTCGGAATATGATAGAAGAGATTTTTCATAATACTGGAATTAATGTTCTAGTTTGCTGCTATAATCCAAGATACAGTAAAAATATAAAAAAAAGTGTACCATGTTACTTTTTCAAAGCATCTCACTGTAGGGAAGGTTCAAAATGCCGATTTATTCATCTAGAGAATTCTGTTCGGGACGAACTGAACTAAGAGGGAGGCAGTGTTATGAAATTTAGTACTATTTCTATTTAAATTGAAAATTTAAATAGAAATATTTTGAAAATAAGAACCCAAGAAAAATGAAAACAAAAGATTTGAGTAGTGAGTTGGAAAAACTAGACAAAGCTTGTAAAAATATAAATTGTAGAAATATAAATTGTAAAAATAAATAAGACTTTGAACCATAATAAAATAAATAAATATAAATTTCGGTACAATATTGATAATCATCATTACCAGGACTCCGTTATACCTACACCCTCTACTCTTTCTAAGCCATTTTCTATCCAATTCTACACCCCAACTATCTGAAGGTCCCTACACATAGAAAGTAGCCGAAGGGAATATATTGATAATATTTATTAAAAAAAAAACAAAATATTTAGAGATTAATACATATTTATGTATGACTTAACTTCTAAAAGAGAATTTCTCGTGTTTATATCGTGAAGAAAGTTTTCGAATACCTAAAGGTTAGTACTTACCCATATTTGGAAAAATCACTCGAAAAAATCTTGCTCCGTCCTTGTTGACACGTAATAAAATTATTATAGATTTATTTAAGAGTAAATAATAAAAATCAAATAGTGTGTAAATATGTACCTACATAATATTTATTTTAAATATTCTGTACGTATGTGCATAATGGCGGGCTTATTGCCATATGCCAATATCTTTACCACATTCTGTGTTTATGACACGTACCTATCAAATTATGTTAGTAAAATATAATATATTGAAATATATAAAACGGAGGGGAGAGGAGAGGAGGGAACAAGCAGGGGGTATGTGTAAGGAAATGATCCCTCAGATTTATTTTGAAAGCGGGAAGTGTTTATGAAATTCGAAGTTGCGATGGGATATGATTCCAAAGTCGGGCTGCTTGTTACGGAGAAAGATGTGGTGAAAAAGGACATATGGGATACTGAGCGTTCTTTCAATATTTGAACGAAGAACGAAGAACAATTTTATACATATTCCATAAAAAAAAACAATATTCTTAAGGGTGAGTCTCAGTAAACTTTCCTTGGTAATATAATACGCATATTGCTCGTGTGGAGAGGAAGTGGAAAAAGTCGATCACCTCTTCTTCGAATATCCCACATAAAAAAAACTATACCAAAATTTGAACGTCAAACTACATGTCAATATGTCAAACTTGAATTTTCCGTCTCACACAATTACAATTTCTAAATTTATTTTTCTCGCAGATTATAATTATTACCATATCCCTTATTCATAATTCAAACATTGCTTTCATTTTTGCACAAATCACTATCATTATAAGGTGAGTTGCGTATTGCGAACAAAAAAAGAAAACTGTGTGGCAGACCACATCTCGAAATTTCTTTCGAGCGCGCGCCTAGCGACGGCAAGTACATTTGTTTATCGCTAGGCCGAGTTCATCGCCCGCAACGTCAAACAAGTAACAATACTCATCAACTGGGTATGACAGTTCAATGAAATAAGTCTAGAAAATTCGAGGACATTGAACTTGCTACCCCCAGCGCAGCACTATTTAAGGGAGTCTACACCTCTACACGTCGTCACTTCATTTCCGTATTTCCGTCACTTCAATTCGTCACTTCTCGCCGCCGTTACGATCACGCGACCACTGGTCGCTTCTCGACCACGCCGTCTCGCCGACACTTCATCTCTCGACCACCGGTCAATTCTCGACCTCACGAGCACGATGGTACTTCACCATGCGAAGATTCGGACACATTGAACACACCCGCTAACTCGCTCGTTATACCTACTCATCGTGAGAAAGTTCCTTTGTAAGTTATGTCATCAATTGTAAATTTACTTTTAAGCAAACTATTAATTGTGATCAATATACTCATTGTTACTTTTGACCATTCTTTCTTCTTCTCTCTAAACCAATGTCCTTGTGTTCTTATTTCAAATCATATCCACTTGGGATATAGTAAACTCTCTTTATTGGTAACCCATCTGGTTACCACATATATTTATTAGTAACCCCTATGGTTACTAACTACTGTTGATTGGTAACCCATCAGGTTACCAATTAGCTTTAACTGAAATAAAAAAATATAATGAAAATACAAAGTATTTTAGCATATTGTAATATTTTCTTGCAAAATAATTTATGCTCGTGTTTTCTAATGATTCTTTTGCCATCTTCTCCGGTTTGTTTTGTCTTCTACACCTCCTTGATGTAACTTACAAATGTTCCATTTGGGTAAAATATTTGCATGAATTTCTAAATATTTTACACGCATCGCATGTGTCACGTACCTACACTGTTATCACATTTATTGAAACTCACGCTACGGTGAAATAAAAAAAGGAAAACATGCTTTATTAAGAATTTGATCATCCAATATTTTATGATAGCAGCTATATATGCAAACATTGGATTTTATGATCGAAACTATCCATGTAACCATTGGATTTTTCCCTGGCGGGAGTCAAATGATATGTTTTTTTAGTATTTGGTTGTTCATAAATAAATTTTTCAATAGATGGCGTAAGAAAAAAATTCGTTATCGTTTCATAGATGGCGATGATGTGTTCAGCTAATTTTCAAGCTGTTGAAAAATATCATTCGACATAGTATGTACCTATATTATACCTACCTATAGGATTTGGATTGATAAGATAAATCGCTTAAGTTGTCTGATTTCCCGGTTCTCCTATAAATATATATTCTAACTTCGTCTCTATTGAGATAATTATAATTATATTTTAATGCGACTTCTATGCGAAAAATGCATTGTCACCTCAGATATAAGAATTGTAGCTTTCATTATTTACAAAAAACCAATTCTCTCAATAGATGGCGTTCCAACAAAATAAATAAAAATAATAAGATTGTTGTTCATAATTTCACCCATAGATGGCTGTAGTAAAAATTCCTTATTTTCAAGCGAAAAGAATTTCAGTATTACAATATATAGAACTTTCAAAATTGAATTAATAGGGATCTCATTAAAAGGCATAATTGGTGAACGTTGCGCAAGCGCATAAAGTGATCACGTAAACCAGCCGATGACAGGTCGTAAGCCCTGTAGGTGCCTTGATTTCCCGGTTCTCCTACAATAAATATTCCAACTTCGTCTCTATTGAGATAATTAAAAATCTGTTAAAAAATTATATTTTTTTAGTATCTAGCCTTGCAGATTCAAGCGTTTGTATTTTGGAGATTTTTGATTAACGATTCCATTTTGAACGTGTCCCTTAAGTTCCTATATTATTTAACAAGAAAATAAAAAATTGAACACTATTTTCAAAGTTTTCTTCGCGTTGAAATGTTATTAATAAAAAAATGTATGAAGAACACTCCTGATTTATGCAAAAGTTTAGTTTTCATTATTGTTTACTTTGTACGAAGCACAAAATTGTTCGTTTTTATTAAAATATCAAACAAGCTGAAGTAAAAAAAAATTAAATAACATAATTTGAATTCTAAAATTTCAGTCTTAAATAATTCATAAACAATACAACAAGTGAACTCCAGGAGCTCCTTAACAATGTCAACGTATTTGATGTCCAATAATAAAATGAGATTCCTCATCTGCAACGAAAAACTAATCTAATCTAATCACGGCCTATCGCATCGATCTGATGAACGTACTACATTAACTATCCCAATTCACAACACCGAATTTATCAGCTCTTCCTTTGAAGTGCGTTCAGCAAGACTCTGGAATAATTAGTGACAGGAAAATTATTCGAAAAACAATTATTCGAATGCTCAATTTTACGAAAATCAATTTTACGAATGGCAATTATTCGAATCACATTTTTTCGAAAAACAATTTTCCGAACACACAATTATCAGAATTTACAATTGTTCGAATTTTTATGACGTCATGTTGGTAGTATTGTGAGAGGAATAAACCATAGATTTTTATTATACTAGTTGCATGTAACACATGAGATCCAACTGTCGATAGCGATAGTATGTATAGTTGAAGAATATGTACCAAACTATAAACCCATAGATACAAATTATTGAATATTTTCAGATATTTTGTTTTCTATACAACATATGTAGGTATGTATGTCAAGATAGGATAGTATGGAAGAAGATCCTTTTTCCTACCCAGAATATGCAAATTGCATGATGGTATGTATGTATGTTTGGAGATGAAGTAACAAACTATTAAGTCTTCTTACATATTGTGTATAGGCGACTGCCATACAAAATGTATGAAGCGATGTCGTCACTAAATTCAAT
Organism: Molanna angustata; assembly: GCA_963576475.1. Lineage (NCBI taxonomy): Eukaryota > Metazoa > Arthropoda > Insecta > Trichoptera > Molannidae > Molanna > Molanna angustata. The sequence goes on from OY754970.1 coordinate 27,368,331, forward strand.
TTTTAAAAAAATTGTTAAAAAAAAATTGAGATCTTCTTCTACAATGTTAATATTTTTTATAGAAAATTAAATTATCTAGTTGGGGTGTTTCGGCTTTTTTTCGATAATTGTAAAAGTTTTGGAAATATAGGCAGTTAAACTCATAAATTTATCATAAAAAAAATATTTTTCTTAATAAAAAATGTTTGAGAAACCCTGGAATTTTTTTGAAAAAACTAATTTGAGATTTTGTATTTGTCTATGTTTGTACCAATTTTCAGCGTTCTACCGTTTATGGTTTCTGAGATATATGGAAAAATAAAATAAAAATTCAAAAGTTGATAACCCCTGACTGAAACAAAAATTCAAAATTCCGAGTATAAAAGTTTTGTAGGCCTGTAACTGTTTATATATTCTGAAATTTTAGGCTCTGTAAATTGAGCGGATCAAAAGTTATAAGGGGGGGACGGACACACAGACACACACACAGACACACAGACACACACACACAGACACACGAAATGTTCTACTCCGAATTCTGAGTAAATCCGTGTATGGAACATATATGCTGCGAAGCCTCTAAGTTGGTGTTTTTTGACTTCAAAGTTGGAAAATCCATGAAAAAAGTAGACCTCTCCATACAATTCTCGCGTATTCTGGCTTGATACATTGTCGATATGTTAAGAGAACAAAGTTCTCCTGAACAAATCGACAGTTGGAATATACTAGTTGCATGTAACACATGAGATCCAACTGTCGATAGCGATAGTATGTATAGTTGAAGAATATGTACCAAACTATAAACCCATAGATACAAATTATTGAATATTTTCAGATATTTTGTTTTCTATACAACATATGTAGGTATGTATGTCAAGATAGGATAGTATGGAGGAAGATCCTTTTTCCTACCCAGAATATGCAAATAGCATGATGGTATGTATGTATGTTTGGAGTCGAAGTATCAAACTATTAAGTCTTCTTACATATTGTGTATAGGCGACTGCCATACAAAATGTATGAAGCGATGTCGTCACTAAATTCAATTTTAAAAAAAAATGTTAAAAAAAATTGAGATCTTCTACTACATTGCTGATATTTTTTATAGAAAATTAAATTATCTAGTTGGGGTGTTTCGGCTTTTTTCGATAATTGTAAAAGTTTTGGAAATATAGGCAGTTAAACTCATAAATTTATCATAAAAAAAATATTTTTCTTAATAAAAAATGTTTGAGAAACCCTGGAATTTTTTTGAAAAAACTAATTTGAGATTTTGTATTTGTCTATGTTTGTACCAATTTTCAGCGTTCTAGCGTTTATGGTTTCTGAGATATATGGAAAAATAAAATAAAAATTCAAAAGTTGATAACCCCTGACTGAAACAAAAATTCAAAATTCCGAGTATAAAAGTTTTGTAGGCCTGTAACTGTTTATATATTCTGAAATTTTAGGCTCTGTAAGTTGAGCGGATCAAAAGTTATAAGGGGGGGACGGACACACAGACACACACACACACAGACACACACACAGACACACAGACACACACACAGACACACACACACACAGACACACGAAATATTCTACTCCGAATTCTGAGTAAATCCGTGTATGGAACATATATGCTGCGAAGCCTCTAAGTTGGTGTTTTTTGACTTCAAAGTTGGAAAAGCCGTGAAAAAAGTAGACCTCTCCATACAATTCTCGCGTATTCTGGCTTGATACATTGTCGATATGTTAAGAGAACAAAGTTCTCCTGAACAAATCGACAGTTGGACTAGATGTCGTAGTTAGCAAATTTTGTATGAATCGAAAACAAATGACTCACTTTTTGCCCGGAGTACTACATCTACATAGTATATTATGTTTAATAACTAGTTGCATGTAACACATGAGATCCAACTGTCGATAGCGATAGTATGTATAGTTGAAGAATATGTACCAAACTATAAACCCATAGATACAAATTATTGAATATTTTCAGATATTTTGTTTTCTATACAACATATGTAGGTATGTATGTCAAGATAGGATAGTATGGAAGAAGATCCTTTTTCCTACCCAGAATATGCAAATTGCATGATGGTATGTATGTATGTTTGGAGATGAAGTAACAAACTATTAAGTCTTCTTACATATTGTGTATAGGCGACTGCCATACAAAATGTATGAAGCGATGTCGTCACTAAATTCAATTTTTAAAAAAAATTTTAAAAAAAAATTGAGATCTTCTACTACAATGTTAATATTTTTTATAGAAAATTAAATTATCTAGTTGGGGTGTTTCGGCTTTTTTCGATAATTGTAAAAGTTTTGGAAATATAGGCAGTTAAACTCATAAATTTATCATAAAAAAAATATTTTTCTTAATAAAAAATGTTTGAGAAACCCTGGAATTTTTTTGAAAAAACTAATTTGAGATTTTGTATTTGTCTATGTTTGTACCAATTTTCAGCGTTCTACCGTTTATGGTTTCTGAGATATATGGAAAAATAAAATAAAAATTCAAAAGTTGATAACCCCTGACTGAAACAAAAATTCAAAATTCCGAGTATAAAAGTTTTGTAGGCCTGTAACTGTTTATATATTCTGAAATTTTAGGCTCTGTAAATTGAGCGGATCAAAAGTTATAAGGGGGGGACGGACACACAGACACACACACACACAGACACACACACAGACACACAGACACACACACAGACACACACACACACAGACACACGAAATGTTCTACTCCGAATTCTGAGTAAATCCGTGTATGGAACATATATGCTGCGAAGCCTCTAAGTTGGTGTTTTTTGACTTCAAAGTTGGAAAATCCATGAAAAAAGTAGACCTCTTCATACAATTCTCGCGTATTCTGGCTTGATACATTGTCGATATGTTAAGAGAACAAAGTTCTCCTGAACAAATCGACAGTTGGAAAATCTATGGAATAAACAACATGGCGACGCACCGCGCTGTCAGATATCCTAGGGTGTACACCTATTTTTTAAACCTAAACCTACAAAACTTTGGTAAAAATAGGTTGGTTAGGTTTGTTTGTAGTTATAATTGCGACTGGCGAGAGCCAACTGCATTATATATTTAAAAAAGTAACTATAATATTAAAATAAAATAACTAAATTGGTGTGAATACTAGATAAACATAAACTGGTGTACAAACTAGGTTATCCCGCGCTGTCAACCATCAGTTATTAAAAATGTGCAAACATACGTACCCAACAATAATACAACAAGTAATAATAGTCTTCATCGAATATATTTTACTGGCAACAAATATGTCAAAGGAGGCAACATAATGACACAAAAATATATTAAATTCGGTTAATTGGTTTTCGGACAATTGTCATTCTGATAACTGATTTTCGAAAAATTGTTATTCGTACAATTGCGCATTCGAACAATTGTGTTTCGAAGAATTTTCATGTAATCATCCTTTTCCTTCCTTTCTTTTTCTACGTTATATTTACTAAAGAAGGAATATTTATCCCTAATAAACACCTGATCTCGATTTCCTCTTCTTGTTCCTTCCAAATCCTTTTTTTGCTATGATGTTTTGTTTTATTTATCTTGGTGTTAGGTATACTAGTTGCATGTAACACATGAGATCCAACTGTCGATAGCGATAGTATGTATAGTTGAAGAATATGTACCAAACTATAAACCCATAGATACAAATTATTGAATATTTTCAGATATTTTGTTTTCTATACAACATATGTAGGTATGTATGTCAAGATAGGATAGTATGGAAGAAGATCCTTTTTCCTACCCAGAATATGCAAATTGCATGATGGTATGTATGTATGTTTGGAGATGAAGTAACAAACTATTAAGTCTTCTTACATATTGTGTATAGGCGACTGCCATACAAAATGTATGAAGCGATGTCGTCACTAATTTCAATTTTTAAAAAAATTGTTAAAAAAAAATTGAGATCTTCTTCTACAATGTTAATATTTTTTATAGAAAATTAAATTATCTAGTTGGGGTGTTTCGGCTTTTTTCGATAATTGTAAAAGTTTTGGAAATATAGGCAGTTAAACTCATAAATTTAACATAAAAAAAATATTTTTCTTAATAAAAAATGTTTGAGAAACCCTGGAATTTTTTTGAAAAAACTAATTTGAGATTTTGTATTTGTCTATGTTTGTACCAATTTTCAGCGTTCTAGCGTTTATGGTTTCTGAGATATATGGAAAAATAAAATAAAAATTCAAAAGTTGATAACCCCTGACTGAAACAAAAATTCAAAATTCCGAGTATAAAAGTTTTGTAGGCCTGTAACTGTTTATATATTCTGAAATTTTAGGCTCTGTAAATTGAGCGGATCAAAAGTTATAAGGGGGGGACGGACACACAGACACACACACACACAGACACACACACAGACACACAGACACACACACAGACACACACACACACAGACACACGAAATGTTCTACTCCGAATTCTGAGTAAATCCGTGTATGGAACATATATGCTGCGAAGCCTCTAAGTTGGTGTTTTTTGACTTCAAAGTTGGAAAATCCATGAAAAAAGTAGACCTCTCCATACAATTCTCGCGTATTCTGGCTTGATACATTGTCGATATGTTAAGAGAACAAAGTTCTCCTGAACAAATCGACAGTTGGATTATCTTTGTTCTTTTTTAAGCTTTCATTTTTTGTTGATGTTCATATTATATAACTCTGTTACTCTGTAATCTGGTAGATGTGAAGAAATTGCCTAATGGCAATAAGCCCGCCAGTGTGCATTATATTTGTTTATATTATGTACCTACAAAAAGTTAAATAAATAAATAAAAACCCAATATGGCTCTAAGACAAGAAGATGATGAAATAATTTGTGTAGTCTTTGTAGCTATATGGATTGGACGCTGAAGGTTAACACCATGAATATGTTGAAAGATTTTGAGATGCAGTTACATGGCAGAAGACTCAAAATCCCTTGTACAGATCTAGTGACAAGCAGAGAAGTCTTCAGTCGAGCCAGAACAACCAGGCAACCCCTGTCTATAATAAAGATCCGCATGATCTAGATCACATAATCAATTAATACTGAAGGTCGCCGAGGGACTGGAAGGAGACAGATGTCCAGGCTGTGTAATATCAGGGAATTGACGGGCTTCAGACCACAGCATATATTCCGGACGGCACAGAATATAGTAGGATTCACCAGAGCGATCGCCAACATCGGGGGTTTCTGACAGAGCACCAGAAGAAGAAGAAACAAGTAATTCTAAAAAAAAATGAGGACATATTTGATAAATTTTTCTTCACGTAAAATGAAATTCATAATAATACTCCTAGTTTTATGGAATAAGTAGGTACCCATAATACGATTACTTTTTATGAAATACAAGATTGTTGAATTTTATCAAAGTATCAAATGGATAAAGCTGACAATAGTTTTAACATACATTATCATCGGGAATACACAAATTCTGAAAGTTTTAAAGCTTTGACTGGTCGGGAAGTTAGTTAAAAATCGATTGCGAAATTCCAATACGGACAGATATGTGAAGTTAATAAATTAATAGAGTGTAATAAAAAAGGCTATTTTCATGTCTGCATTTAAAGAATATTCAAACAAAAGTTCAATAAATTTTCGTTCGACATAGTTTTAAAACATTTAATTATATTTTCCAGAGCCTACTTCCTTTATATAAACATAAATATCTACATACTTTTTAATCACAAATATAAAAAACCAATATTGGGTTAGAATTACAACGATTTCTTAATAAAAAACTGGTTCTAAGAAAACGAAATTGTCTCTAAGAAAATTCTTTTGTACCAACATAAAAAAAATACTCTCGTATGAAAGTTTTCATTCAACCGTGGTTCTTATAATGAAAGAGCGAAGATACGTTGAAGATGAAAATGGTGTAGGTACTTAATGTAAAATAGCAGGTAGGTACGTCGGTAGTAATTTAGTTCCTACGCACATTTTCCCACACAGGATCGATTTTCTTTATTTATTGTATTATTTTTAACCTCACTGCGCATGTTTACTGCCATTAACGTGTCGTGAACCATATTGTTGGTAGGATTTAGGTATGTATAATATTTAGTTGTATTCATCTTCCAGCTTCCTGCCTGACATTGCTTAGATTCAAACAATAGGTACCTATGTGAGAGAAAAGGAGAAAAAAGACAATGAAAATTAATAAATAAGACGTCAAATTTGAAGAGGAGATACTGAATTTATTTATAGAATACGTCAACCATAATTAATTCTCAATAAAGATAATTACAAAAGAAACTATATTAAAAATACCATTTTCTTCTTTGAGAAAATAATATAAATAAATTCTATCAGACTATTTAAATATTAATTAAGTCATGGTTCTTTGAAAAACAGTTCTCAATTGATTAAATAATAATAGAAAAAAAAACTTACAGGTTAATTAAAAAATATATTTAAAAATTAAAATTGTACAGATTAATAAATGGGAGGTGGCAGAGCAGTAAGCGCGCTGGGTTAGTAATCCAGTGGTTGCGAGTTCGAATCCTGCCACGACCGATTTCGCTTCGTTTCGTTTCGTTTCGATCGCACACTGTGCTTAATATAGAGAATGTACGTATAAGGATGTGTATGTTGTAATTGTTACAATGACACATTCATTCTTTTGAAAATAAATATTAAATGCCGACAGCTGTGGCACAGTTGATAAGTCGTGCGGATTATGTGCGGGCGTCCTGTGTTCGATCGCCAGCAGAGGAGAAATTAATTTAAATGAATTTCTCACGCAAATATTAGTTTTCACTGAGCTTAAAATACTGGTTTTGTCATATGGTAATGTACTCGCCAGTGTTTATTATTATTAGGTACAAAAATTGTGTATTACAAAATCCTTTTTTGGCAGAATCGAGTGAAAAAGTAACTCTTTCATTCATTCATATTATGTAAGAAGGAGTAACTTTTGTTATTAAAAGTATATTAAAATGTATTGTAATTAAAAACGAATAATAACTAAAGGACATTTATATTTAGCTGCTTGATTTCACGAAAAAGGATATCAAAGTATACTAAAAATATATTCGTAAATTCGCAAAAAAAAAATTAAATGATTTTATAGCTATCAGAAAATAATTTAAGAAAACACATGAGCTGCTCCCACTCCATCGCGAATTTTCACGCAATTTCTCGATATTTATACCAACCACCGGAAGTATTGTTGAGCTTTTTGCATAACGATATATCGCTTGATATAAACTGTAGGTTCCTACCTATATGAAAAAAATACATGTCAAATACCTATGAAAAAAAATTTGTAAAGATTTTGTAAAAAATTGTATTTTAACCTATAGGTATTTTCTACTTTTGTGCAATTGTGCAATCCTAGGTTTCAATTCTTAGTTTTAAAATATATACCGACTTATTTAAGTAGAAAAAATTACTACCTATATATGATAAATACAGAATGATTACAAATTTGCAAAAAATGTATAAATCCACTAGAAATAGACAGCTAGTTACCACAGGTCAGTTATTGTCGAGATTGAATGGATAAATAAAGTTATGGTGAAGACGACCAATGAACTGACGCTATACGTCTTCGGTCGCTTTATCTCCACACAATGACTCGCTTAACTTCCGTGGTTACAGTTTGCACAAATATAATATTAGGCACATTATACGTATATAGGTATAGGAGAGAGCTCTTCCCCGCAACCAACGATGAAACAATGCAAGAACACATCCTGCCCTATCGAATGGGCTTGCATGCTGCCGGTTTGTGCCCAATCCTCCCCCAGGTCGAGCGGCCCGTCCCCACCCCCTTGATAATACGGCGGGCTGGATCCGGAGAGGGGGAGGGGGCCGATCCCTCTCGGCGGTTTCCTCGCTGGGTCAGGGTCAGGGCCCGCGCGGATCGATGCAGCGTGCGGGCCACAGTTGGGGCACGACGCCCCACACTCGCGGAACTTGAACAAGCCCCCGCGACCTCACACCTCGTTCGGGGCGAAATTTAGGGCTGCTAGAGGCAGATCAGGGTTGATATTGTTACATAAACAACAAATTTCATGATGTGGGTACAAAATGCAGCATTTTCAATATTATGAAATTTATTTGTATATTTATTATTTATTTCGGTGTAGTGCAATCTTTTTTACATGTTTTCAACCTCTTTTATTCATAAAAATATACCTACTTGATACAAAATTATATGGATAGAGAATTTTAAAATACGCACATAAATGGCTTCTAATTCAAAAATGTGGTATTGATATCTAAAAAACTTTTAATCACAAAACTATAAAATAATGATAATATAATTTTGATGTGTAAAATATTAAAAGGGCCGAGCAGGTAGGTGTGCGGTACCTACTTACTTGCACGATATCATCCACGAACCATAACGCACGTGCGGAAAATGCACGCCACCACTAAAATAGTAGGTACTAATACTTACATCCTTCGTGTTTAAATAAATGTAATCAAATGTATTAAAAAATGACAAAAAATGAAGTCTTACCCTACCCAATATCAATATATTTGTAGGTATATGTAGGTGTATTATACAAAATAGCACCCCTAATGTATATGATTCTATATTTGTATATTACCTATTTACCTCCATACCACATACAAGTTCGAGGTACTTTGTCATTACCGCTCTCACGAAATAGGGTTGTTTTTGAGCGGAACTAAACAGTTGTTACCAAATAAAGATACAAACTCAAAAATGTATTTTTAATATTACATCTCGCTAAAAAATGTGTTTAAATAACACGATAATTTCAAATAATAGTAAAAAGCATAGACTGTGAAAAAAAATACGTAGGTACCTACGTTAGAAGATGCATGACTAACAAAAAAATATTTAGGTATATTGGAGACAACAGATTTCATTTATTTCTTCATTATTTGTATCGAACTTCATTATTTATTTATTAATCATTCATTAATTCATACCATCACGTCGTTTCCCACAATGGGGGGTAACCAGAGACAGGTGTGCGGGTGTGCATTAATTTCACCACACACCATTCTCGTCTCACCTGACAAGGCACTACATTCAGAATGGGTGGTAATCTCATTGCTGTATGTGAGATTTCTCCTGTTGTATTTTCGATTACTTTGCTCCTACGGGACACCCGAAAACGATGACATTAGAAATGATTAGAAGCACTATTCTAAGCCTGTGCCTCACACCATGAAATACATGTTGTGGCGATCGGTGTTCTCTGCTTGTTTGGGGTGCAACATGACGCCATATAGATGTACAAAATCGAAATTAGATCAAAGGAGAAATATTGAAGAGCCAATTAAATCGCAAATATTCTTAAAATGATAAGAAACAATACATTTTTTCTCTCTCTCTCTCTCTTTGTCAACCTGGTTGATCCATCTCATCGGTGATCTCCCCTTCGATCTTCTTCCAGGAAAGCTCTCCAGCATTACTGACCTCTCAAGGTTTTCACTTTCCTTCATTGAATCATGCTCAAACAAAAAGAGTATCCTTCGGATACAAATCGTGGTTGGCCAATATTTATTTGGAGTTCTTGAAGTATGAACACATGAGAATTATTTGCCATTATAATTTTATGGATTCAATATTTTTTAATTGCATAGCTATACGCAAACAATGGATATTTTTCCCTGTCAGGAGTCAAATGATATTTTTTTGACAAACTTTTTAACATGTCAATAGAGACGAAGTTGGATTATTATAGAAGAACCAGGAACTCGTAAAAATGATCACGTAAACCAGCCAATGACAGATCGTAAGCCTTGAGTTCCTGGTTCTTCTATAATATTCTAACTTCGTCTCTATTGAGATGTTAAAAAGTTTCAAAAAAATAATTTTATGAAGTTTTTCCTGTTAGTTTTCTTATATTTAGGTACTTCTGAACAATCAAATGATACCCATAATTCCTTTATCGATAATAAATCCATGAATAGATTAAGGGCGCAGAGATGAAATCATTGTTGTTTGGAAATAATTAGGAGATGATTAATAAATCTAATTTATCTCGTGAATATACAAATTGAATAATTAATTTTGTCTGTCATATTAATAATCAAATACTATATAACGTTTTGAAGATTAATTTTGATAAACCTACGCATTTATCTCAAAGATATAAACGATTTTGTAAATTTAATTAGCGTTATTTTTTATTCTAGAATAAATACCTACAAAAACTTTTTTCTAGAATTCTATGGTACCAAGAAATGTATATTTTTCATTCTTTTTTAGTGTTATCTACTATAATTTACAATATTTTATTTGAAACTTAATATAAAACATCTAATCCATTTATATTATAAGAGTATATATCGTGATACAACAATGGCTGGCATGTCAAGTAATAATAAAGCAATATTAAACTTTTTAACCTGCATTTATAAGGAATAAAAATTTTTTGCATGAGTTGTGTATCATTGTAGATCATAATTAAAATTTTATTTATAAATATTGAAATACACTGAATAATACAAATATAACAAATTCAATTTCTCAAGATAATGTTAATCTTTGTTAGAACATTATCAGCTTATGAGGTTGTTTTATTATATTAGTACCTAGTGTTTTTTTAACAAAATTACAAAGGTAGGTAAAATTATTGAATATGATACACTAAGAAGAAAAGTTCCAAGTCTTATTTTGGACTGTGTTGATATCTTATGGTATCACTAAGAACATCTCTACGATTTTAGGAGAGTAGGTATATAATAAATTAAATACTAATAATATAAAGAGAAATATTATTTAAAGTATAAATTCAAATTTTATAAATTCTACTTGTTGCCAATAAATCACGATTTAATTATATCAACTTTATTAAAGTGTCTAGTAAAATTCAGTCCTATTTATATTACACTTTGTATATTATTTAAACCACATAGATTTATAAAATTTGCTTGAAACTGGAGTAAAAAATTTACGTACCTAAGTCAAAAAATCACAAAGTTAACTAAACCTTAATGAATTCATTTTCAATTTACGAATGTCTAATATAGAAATATACAATTTTTAACTACTCACTACCCCAAGGGGAGTTATGAATTTGCAATATTTATTTTTTTTATTGCAGATTATCAACAAATGTCATGCTGATATTGTATTTTGAAAGTTTCACCATAATGTATCCGTGTGTGTACCTACTAGGTGCAATGTGCGGTGAGTTTATTCTACTTTATTCATTATAGTCTAAAGTAGGTACTCATTCGATTCTTTTCGAATTTGCTTTAGACCCTTTTAGAATTTGAAGAACATCTGATCCGAGCTTTTAATTTTTTATAACTGTCAAATATTTTAAAGTGACCTCATGTTCAGAAAACTTAAAATTTGATATTTTTATTTTGAAATAGCTAAAAAGGGATATCACTTTCATAAAATTGCATTGAAAAATTACCAAGTTTTCGTAATACAATATTTAAATCAAAAATAATTTAATTAACTCATTTCATGAAAATGCTGAAAAATTTCCATAAAAAACTTAAATACCTACTTTGTGGAGTGAGGATTATAGCGTTGGTTTCAATCCACTCGTTTTTGTATGCTCAGCGATAGTTATTTTTTACCTTGTAGTCCGATTCGGTGGACTCAACTCAAGGGAAGTCACATATGTATTTGGTCAAGAGCTGATGATGATATCTATGAGAAAATCAGCCAAATTGAAAAGCATAATGACAAAGATACGACAAATGGGCAAATAATTCTTTACCAAGTCAGCCGATTTCGATGTTGATTTTTTCGATGGTTGCTTATAAAGGGTAGTTTGAGATTAATTTTGTCAAGATCTTATGATGGAATAATTCTTTTGAAGTCGATTTTAAAAAATAACATTTATTTCGTTTGCGTCTTTTAAATAAATATATTGCGGTTACAGTTTTATCGGTGGTTAATGTTTTCGCACGCAAAGAAATATTCCGGTTGATTGTCCGATAGTAGGTACCCACACGGGAAATTATATCGTGCATGGTACGGAGTAAACAAATTGGATGATAATTTTATCGTGGACTTAAACAAACTTACTAAATTAACTTTGAATGCTTGCTTGAAAAAAACATTTTCAACTTTCATGGCCAATAATTTGGTAGGTATCAGAATTTCGATATTTATTACCCACTAATAACATTGTTAATATACCATGGGAATCAATTAAAATCCTGGAAAAGAAACATATAGGGCCCAAATAAATATTGCACAATTATTGTTAGTATATCTTAAGGTTAAGGTTATCTTATCTTAAGGTTACCTCAGAACAGGTTTCGCCTAGTGAGCTAATAAATTCCTTTATAATATTTATTTTTTTGTTTTATTAAATGTATTGTACTTTATTATCATCATCAACAATGACGCTACAGCCCGATGTGGTCCTTGGGCTCCTCAAAAACCTGCCTCCATCCCGCCCTGTCGACAGCAAGTCTCCTCGAATTTGTCTGTACTTTATTATGGAAATATATAAATAAAAAATATCAAATAAATGGAAAAAAGTTTGAGGCCTAATCTAAATACACTTATAATAAAGAATGTCGTAACTGTCAAATGACAAATAATACTCATATATCTGTGTAATAAAATATTTGAGCAAACTTCGGAGGACTGTCTTTTATTTATTTAATTATTTGTATAATTAAATTACACACAAACAACTCTAGGTAAAATTATTCAATGAATAAGCTTAAAATGTAATTGTTATAACTATCCCTACAGTGTCAATTACTTTTGGCAAACCAATTCATAATAGGTGATAACATACCTACTGAAATGTCATGTGATATGAATGTGTAGTGGGTGAGGATATGTAATGAGGTGTTAACTTGCTAAACTGATTTTAAATTGGACAGTAAGTTTTTATATTGGTAAGGGGAGTTATGGAAAATATCTAGTTGTAGGATCGACGCTTATTGATTCTTAGATAAAATAAATATGAGATCCATTTTTTACAATACCGTCGAAAGAAGGTATGAAAACGAAAATGATACCTACTGGATTATAAAAAAAGGGAATTACTTTTCACAATCTGTTTCATATGATGTCATTTTTGTGTGATTTGTTTCATAAATTCATAGACAACAACCATATGACATCTGCTCCTGATTTACTACAAAGTGCATAGCACACATGTAGGTAATACCATAGAATACACTAACTAGGTAATACTTAGCCAACAGTGGCATACATTCGCTAACGAATAAGCTACAACACAACCATAGCTACTGTAGGAGCTAAGCTATGCTTTGTGGCAAAATAATAAGGCTAAGTGTTTCACTTAGCAACTACGACACCTATATTATATGGAAACGTGTAGAATAAAGTGCCTGAGGTTTTTTTCCATCATCCAATTTTTGAATCACTAAATATTCGACGTTTTCAGATATCTTTGAATTTTAATTACTTACGATATTATTTATTTATTTATTTTATTTGTATCTTTTTATATACCTTATTTCTAAACTGGAGAGTTTATTGCCAAACGGCAATTTCTTCCAACCAACCAGAGTTGATGTTAATATACAATGTGTACTATGGCAATAAGGTTATGGCATGAAAAAAATAAATATATTATAGACAGAAGAAAAGCAAAAATAGATAAATGACAAAAAAAATTAATGTAATAACAGTTCAAAATAATGAAAGGAAAACAAAAGGATACGAAAAGGAAGAAGAGAAGAAGAAGTAATCATGTATTAACAGATAGGTATTTTTGCTAAATCTTTTTTTATGTTTAATGAAATAACCGAAGTAATCTCAGGACTTAGACTATTCCATAGCCTTGCTAATTAAACTTAAAATAAGGAGCTAAAAAATCAAGGATTGGAATATATAGTAAAGTACGTTGCAGATCGGAGTGGACACCCGTTTCTTGAAAGAAAAATGTGTGTATCATTGAGATATTGAGGTAAGTTTGGATTAGAAAGGACACTACAATAGTGATAGGATATGTATATGTCGTAGTTGTCGTATCTTGGGTCAATGAAGAAGATTACGGTACTGAAAAATGTGTTCAATTTTTTTTAGTCCAAAGATGAAACGGATTGATAATTTACTTTGAAAAAAACTCTTTGTCATTTGAAATAAAATATACTAACAAAACACATATTGATGATAAAAAATGGTAAAATGATATAACAATAATATATTTCTTTCTCGTGGACTCTCTTTCATAAATAAAATGTTAGTAAGAGTCTTCTTCAAAATATGTTTGTGAACTATTTAAAAAAAGAGTATTGAAGAAATGTGTACATACTTTCAGCACAATTTCTTTATCCCATCCAATTTATTTATGAAATTGTGAAATTTAGTATTCTCTGGTTGGTGTTATATAAAAGTACCATTAATTTATATAAAACAAAAGTGTTTGTGTGTTACGGGAACATTATTGAATTATTTATTTGACGTTCACCAACTAGTGTTGAACAAAATCGTGGTCGACACTATATACCGTTTTGAACAAATTTCTATTTTGAATACTAAGTACCTAGTATCATTCTTGTTCGTGTCTTGTTTGATTCAAAATTAATGTTTAAATAATTATGTTGCACTCTATATTTCAGGAGCAGAAACAAAGGTATAATAAGATCCAGCTAGCCCTAACTAAGAGAAAGATCCTATCCGAGAAGAATTTTCTCTTTCATCATAATCATTGATTGAATAAATGAGTAAATAAAAAAAATTGACAACCTTTTTATTTAATTTTCTCACGTATAAATGATTAACAAGTGAAGTTGAAGAAAACCGTAATCGATCTTGTATCGATATAAATTACGCCCAGTAGCGGAATTTCTTATAAAAACCTAAAACCTTGGTTTGCCTTAATTCGAAACCTAATATTTTTTTATTGTTTACAATATTTAAAAATGAAACGTATGTAGATGTGATGCTTTACAGGGCCACAAATGTACATTATATTCTTGGCATGTGATTTTTAAAATATTTTTCATAGCCACTAACTATGAACAACGATGCTGAAAAACGTTAAATTTTTGACATTACCAATATTTTTCGGGATTTGCGTAGTCCGAAAGTTCTAGGCACGCTCCTAATAACGCCTGAGTATTATGCAACATGTATAGCAGTCACTATTCCTGTTTTGAAAAATTGTTCAATTTTATGAACATATCAAATTAAGCAACCTGGAAACATGTAATATCATCACACAAATTAATTCTGAAAATTTCACAGCTCTAACTGGTTGAGAAGTTAGTTCAAAATTTATTGTAAAATTCCTGTACAGACAAATCAAAGGGTGTAAAAGCAGAAAACACAGACGTATACCTAGCTAGCCTATTGGAGCATTAGAATGTACTAAAAAAAGAAAATTACTCATTATTTTCTATCAAAAGATCGAAATTTGTATTAAAAAATGAATGATTTTATAAAATGTAGTTTTTTGACTTGTTTGTGCCTGTGTCCTGTTTAATTCAGCCGATGACAGGTCGTAAGTCCTGTAGACACCAGATGGTTCTCCTATGGTATAATATGTTCCAACTTCGTTTCTATTGTCAAAAAAAGATTCATGTTTTTTAAGTCTGGATGGGAAAAATTATATTTTGAAATAAATTCGCCATGACGAAGTCTTGAGTAATACGAAACAATTACTTCATATTTCTTTAAGATAAATATAGATTTTTAATTCGAGGATTAGAAATTGCCTTATGGAAATAAATCCCGCCGTTGTGCGCTTGATAAAGAAGAAAAATAAGCATCAAGAAGTCCACATGTGTTATTTGGATATCAAGACCAAAATCATTACAACTAGACCGAATTAGACATTGCTCATCCGTATTACCAACAGTTAGTAAAATGCTTGTGTTTTTTTATTATCGCAAAAAGGGTGAACAAGAAAAGATGGAAACCATAACCACCTACGTTCCTAATAAAATTATATGAATTCTCAACACACAAACATAATGAAAACATTATTACATCAATATTGTGGATTTTCTCGTGTTTTATTGTTTTACCCACGTAAAGCTCTGTTTGTGTTTTTTATATACCATACATACATATATGTAGATAAAACATAATATATATAAAAATCCTAAATCAAATTTAAAACCTCGCACAAGAAAAATGTATAAACAAACTAACGACTCCATATTTTATTTAGAATTCTGTACGATTAATATAAAATTGTTCTCTACCGAAATACAGATGTCTTGGCTGTATTGAGGGAGACGATATCTGCCTTTGGTTATTTTTTTAAAGTGGCTACGTAGGGGACACCATTATACTCTTCCGAAGAAGCGCACTACGTAGCGATGGGGAGGATTTGCAGTCTGCTAGGAAAAAATATTATTTCGAATCTTAAAAAGACCCGTGGAAACACAAAATTCGGAAGTTCCACAGCCGAGATGCTGTGCTAATAAAAGAGTAGGAGAAGCGACTGGTTCGTGTAAATTGGAGGTTTACTGTGAACGGGTGTTGAGATTGTGTAAAACGAGTGAATCGGCATAACACGCATCGGGGATGCAAGTTCTTCTGAGCATCTACCGTGGTAGTACATATTTATAGATCAGACTTAGAATATCGACCTTGCGTCTGTGGTATAGTGATTGCAATCCATTAGTCAATGATGGGTCGTCAATTAGACGGACAGCACGCCTTTGTACAGCATCGAGGGTATTCAGTAGGTATTAGGGGGCGCCACTCCAGAGGTGACTACAATATTCAAAATTGAGCGTATTTGCGCATTGTAGAGAACAAAATTTTGAGTTTATTATTAAAAAAACTTACGCGTTCTATATAAAATGCTCATTTTTTTGGAGGCGAGTTTCACCCTAGCTTCAATAGAGCCCCTGTAGTGTAGTTGGTTTGGTTGGTTGGTTGACTTGGGTTTTTGATACGTTAAAAGAGACAAGATTTCTTTCACCCCAAGTATTAATGGAGTGGAGGTAGATTTATTTTAAGATGTAGGTCTTTCCGAGTTTCTGATATATAACTGATGTTACAGGGCAACTAAATAGGGTAAAATGGCTACGGTTGCTTGAAGAGGATTCATAATGAGTTACAGCACTTTCGGATGATGACGATAAAAATTTACTCCAATACTGGTTCTTGTAAGAGATAAGTTATTTGAAATAAGTAGATAGGTATATTCAAATGATACTAGTTTTGATTAGCCTGTTCTACTACATGCTTTATGTAATCTCGCAATCATAGCTATAAATGAGGAGGATTTCGTCCTGGAAAAGTGAATGCTGCACATTTGTGTCCTGGCCCTGTTTTACATATAGGCTTATAGGTACTCTTATTTCAGATTTCTGGTATGATCGTTTGGTGTAAACATTCAGCATTTAATGAAAAATAACACAGACAGAAGCAATCATAATTAATTTACAATTTTTACAATGAAGGATTTGTGATCAAGTTAATTAAATGAGAATGGTCTAAAACAAAACGAACGAAGAAAGTCCATTTCTGTCCCATACTGGTGAGTATTTGAATTATGTTCTGGCTTTCTGTATTCGATTCTAAAGAGTAGAAAACAAATTTATTTACTTCAGGTCTTTTGAGAAGTAGTACGACCGAAGTATTGAATAGTAGCCATTAATATGGGATGTAAAGCTATTAATATCCACACTTCGAATTATGAACACTAAAAAATATTTGATATGACTAACAGCTTCCAGTTGATTTAACAAAAGTATGAATATATCTCACGAATTTTCTGACACAGCATATATCCATTCCATTGGGAAATACACAAGTTACTGAAAACATTGATATTCGGTTCAATAAATAATAACTGAACGTATCCTTTTATCAATAAATGTCAAACAAGATATATTTCCTTTAGTGAAAAAGATACATTACACTGAGTGATATTATATAAACCTTTGTAGGTAGTAATTGTATTTTATCATCAATGGCGTATGTGGTTGTGTAATCGAAAGAAGTGACAATATTATTTATTTTTTATTGTTTACGAGGTCTACTTTATTTACATATGTGCAGATATTTTTTATTTATTTTTTTTTTTTATTTTTTTTTAAAAAAATGAATATGTCCTTGTTAAACAAGTACATATACATCTTCCTACGTTCCCTAAAATAAGCAAATAAATGCTTGTGCTTAGGTGAACGAAATCGGTCGAGGCAGGATTCGAACTCGCGACCACTGGATTACTAGCCCAGCGCGCTAACCGCTCTGCCACCGACCCATCTAAAACATATTTAGGTTTTACATATTTGTATTGTATTGTATATATTTTATTTAGATGTAAAAAAAATACAATTTCTTACATCTAGTATAAATGAAAATAAAAACAAACAATAAAAATAAACAAATCAACATCGGATGACTAAATGAACACACAAAAAAGACACGTATCTATCAATAACAATAAAACATAAAGTAAAAAAAAAGGAAAACACATTACCACAATAGAAGACATCAAAGAACATGAAAAAAAAAATAATAATATAGTATCAAAACAAGCGAAGCGATTTTTAAAAAAACTTTTGTTTTATGTATTCAGCACCTAAGCGACGAAAAGCGGCAAGACTAGACGCCTCCTTTACACATTCAGTCAAATCATTATAAAGTTGTAAGCCTTTGTAGTACACACTATTTTGTGTACCTGCCAGGTTTGTCTGCGGCAGTCTAAGTCCCGCCTACTTCTCGTCGGGTATGCGTGTACTTCAAAATTGTACATAATATTTTTTTGTAAATAGGTTAAGTAGGTTAAGTATGTAACGCCCTACAAGGCTTAACCTGTTCTGGGGCAAAACAATACCTTCTTTTTCTTCTGGTCCCTGTCAGGAACCTATATGCTCCACAGTTCTGAAGTCCGTCCATTCCCTGATTTTACGCAGCTAGGACACCTGTCCTTGTAATCCATCGGCGACCGTCTATCTTACCCAGTACCTATTAATTGGAGCAAGTAGTATTTTTCTTTCCTCATTATGCGGTCCAGATATGCGATCTTGCGGATCTTTATTGTAGACAGGAGTTGCCTGGTTGTCCTGACTCTGAATTTGTAACCAGATCTGTCCAAGGGATTTTGAGTATTCTGCGATGCGACCACACCTCAAAGGCTTCTTAACTATTCATGGTATTAACCTTCAGCGTCCAAGTCTCACAGCCATATAGCAACACAGACTACACATAACATTTTATCAGCGTCTGCCTTAGGTCCATACCTATTAAAATTTACTTTAATAATTATACCTATATACAATGCAACAACTCATACTGGAGGGTAGAGGGAATACGGGGTATGGGGCGTAAGAGAACATCGTGGTATTCTGATTATTAAGTTTTGAATATGAGCTTAGAGCATCTTCATTGCGAGATATTTCAACATTATTCAGTTTATTTAACTGAATGACAGTCGTTCCAACATTGCCATGAAGTGCATTTCAGTGAGACGTGGAATATGTACGGGACTGAAAAGATAATAGGTACCTATAAATAAATAGAAAAAAAAATATGAAGTTCAACTAATATGAAATTTGTTTTATAAAGACAACAATTATAAGTTGCCTTAATCCACAATGTTCTACTCCGAATTCTGAGTAAATCCATTTATATAGAACATATAATACTCCGAAAATACCTGATCCCTCTCCTTTTCCTTCCTTCCCTTTGCTACGTATTATTTATCCCTAAACACCCGATCTCGATTTCTTCTTCTTGTTCGTTCCCAATCCCTTTTTGTTGCTATGATGTTTTTTATTTATCTTAGTGTTATGTATATTTTATTTGTTCATTTGTAGCTTTCATTTTTTTTCACTCTGTAATCTGGTTGGTTGGAAGAAATTGCCTAATGGCAATAAGCCCGCCAGTGTGCATTATATTTGTTTATATTATGTACAAAAAGTTAATATATATGAATAAATAAAATATGCTGCGAAGTTGGTGTTTTTTGACTTCAAAGTTGGAAAAACCATGAAAATTATAGACCTGGCATACAAATCTCGCGTATCTTGGCTTGAAACATTGTCGATTTGTTAAGAGTTGGATAATATTGCAGCTTCCCTTCTATCTTTCTTTTAAAGAATTGCTTGCACCGTGTACATAATTGTGCCACACGCTAAATAATGTACAAGTGGCGATTTTATTACCAAATGGCAATTTCTTCCAACTAATCAGTGTTTCTAGTCCCGAGAAGCAAGATTCTTTTGTGTCAATTTAAAAAAGAAGTTCATATTTCCTGTCTTATTGTTCATATTTCATGATACACAGTGAATCGAAGCCGAGAAAACTTGTTTCGTTCAAAATGTCGATTTTTGTCATTTTACAACATCAACCAATTTTATATCATCATTCCAGTAACCCACATAGGCGAAAATGTTTTGATGTTTCCAAAACATTGGCAAAACGCCTTAAGCCAAACCCCATACCTACGTCATAAATTCTCAAAGCTCATTTTAGTGCATTTATATTAAAAAACATTAAGATTAATATCTTCTTATACCTTGGTGTTCCACATTTCCTTTATCTCAGATTCGGATTCTGGAGGGAAGAAATATACCACAGCAGGTAGGTTTTTTTAGTGGTGGGTATTAAAGAAATGTTCTACTTCGTTTTTACGTTTAGTAATAGGACAAAAAATAAAAAAAATTAATAAATTCAAATCGAATACATTTTTATGATTTATGATTGCATAATTTAGATTTTTATCACTACGGGAAGTCTTCTGGGGATATTTTATTGACAAATTAATGTCTAATGTATGTAGATTATGTAAGTGCCTTAATTTCCTGCTTCTCCCTTAATATTCCAACTTCGTCTCTATCGAAATATTGATTTGTTAAATATTTTAAAGAAATTATATTAATTAGTTATTTATAATTTGTAAAAATGTGCCACAAAGTAATAGGAAAATCATATGAAGAGATTTTAAAGAAAGTATGATTGCTTTTCACAATATAATACTATTTTTAAGGATATTATTTTTTTGCAGTTTCATCACAATGTGTCTGTGTCTGTGTGGGTGCTATGTGCTACGTGCTATATGCAATGTGCTTTACGATCATTTCATGGTGCACGTTTCATATATTATGTCTAAAACAGGTACTTTTTGTGTTTATTTATATTTGGTTTTCTTTCTAAATAAATTGAGTAGTTATATCTGGTGAGGTCCCTTTAGACTTTTAGAGCCTCGACATCACACAATATAAGGGCATCACTGTTAGTTCTTCTATGGTGAACGTAAATCTCTCGTGAAGGGAGTAAATTGCCCCTTTAAACCTCCGTAGGCGGGTGATTGGTGAAGCGTATATGGTTTTATTTCTTACAAAAGTAGAAATAATGGGTTTAACCTGCAGATGGATATAAAGGGGATATATATTATATATCCATTCTTCACTATCATACAATAACCACACTCATGGGCAAATACAGAAATTTATTGGACGAAAAATGATTCGTACATATATATGAAAACCGTCTGTTTGATCAACTTTTGATACCTACATACATAGGTATTATTACAGTGTTTAAGTCTCGAAACGTCCATAGGAAAACCAAAATTATCCTATACAAGACAATTATAAGGACTGTGGTTACATATGGGTGCGAGACGTTGACACTTACAATAAAATCTGCTGAAGCTTTGGACATATTTGAGAGGAGAGTTCTCCGCCGCATATGTGGACCAGTGAAGGATGGGGAAGAGTGGCGTATAAGGCAAAACGATGAACTGTCCAGAATATATGAAACACCCAGTATCTCAACATATATAAGACTATCGAGATTGAGATGGGCTGGACATGTTCGGAGAATGCCAAATATGCGAATTCCCAAGAGAATTATGACTGATCATCCAGGAGGAAAAAGGAAGATAGGAAGACCCAGGTTGCGATGGCAGGACGAGGTGAGGAGGGATGCAGTACAGCTCCTAAGCATTACAAACTGGAGGACGGCAGCTGAGGACAGACGGGGTTGGAGGCAGACGTTGAAGGAGGCCAAGGCTCGACTTGGGCTGTAGCGCCATCGAAGAAGAAGAAGAGAATACATAGGTATTAATACTTTGGTTCTACAATTTCTTTTCCTTTTACAATTCGAAACCAAAGATTGCGTGTATTTTACATAACTAGTGGGCCCGGGCAGACTTTGTTCTGCCACAGACCGCCTATGTATGTAGACCTCAGTTTATTTATTTTACAAATTTATTCATGAACTTATACGAGAGAACTAAAATATATCAAATGTTTGACATCGTAGTGTAAGGATGTTATAGACATAATTTATATATATATTTTTTCATCTTTTTTCTTTCCTCTTTCGCAAAAAATCCCGATTGTTTTATAAATTCTGTGCTGTCTTGATTTGATCTGAGACTTCACTGAATAAAGATATGACTGGCGGATCACGTCTATGCTCTGTTAGTTCAGTATTCCCAAGAGATACTATTTCAGATTATTTGTGCAGTTAACAAATAAAAATGACAAGATACCTTCATACACAATATGTATATGCATATCATGATGACTCCAATCCCCAAATGGGGACTCATGGCAGGAAATGGGTATACTAAATATGAACATATTTTAATTCAACTTCATAAAAATAAAACCGTTTTCGTTCACGGTAGACAAGGACATACTTTCATTTTTGTCAAAAGTCTCCCAGACCATCTTAAGAATAGCAAAAATAAATAAAAATGTTTATTTAAAAAGGTTTGATGTAGGTACAGAGGAATTGTTTTGCACGCAAGTTCGTTTGGGTCAAATATATATAACCAAGGTTACAAGATCACAAAAAAAAAACAAAGTAATAAGCCATTTTTTATGAAACGACTGTAATAAGTAACCACCTCTCGAGATAATTAGGGCGTAACAGAACTAATAATAGTAACCACCTGTAAGGAAAAACTTTTACAGTATTACATACCAACTACTTAGGGCTTCTAAATACGTATTCGAAGTTTTAACTATTCGAATCGCAAATCGGTTAACTATTTGAATATTTGAAAGGAGTAAATAACGATATCGTAGACATCCTTGACGTATTCAAGTGAAATCTGGACATAACAGAAGTCGCACGAAAGCAAATGAAATGAGATCGTTGAGAAGAATCTATAACAGAACGATGTCTGACAGGATAAGAAATGAGGACATAAGAAATGAATGTAAGATGAAAAAAATATGTCATAAATAAAACAAAATTGAACACATTGGGATGGATTGGCCACGTGGGGAGAATGAATGAGGAACGCCTGACGAAGAAAATATACAGTGCGGACAGGAATGAAATGAGAGGTCGGTGCCGCCCAAGAAAGGGATATCACGACCGCATGTGAACGATATTCTGAAAGACGGAAATGTTAGAAGCGCGAAAAACAGACGAACATGCATGAACATGTATGTCACAGCGGATGAAGAAAGGAGAGTTTCCAACACCACAAAACTGGATATCCGCAGCTAAGGGAAGGTAACTCAGACAGAGAAATCCTCCAGAAAAGGAAACCACTCTGGATACATTGCCCTTCCCCAGGACATCACAATGAAGATATAGGGATAGGGAGATATTCAACTCCCCGATGACATTCAACGTCGGGGGGGAGGACCTGACAAGATACCTACTAGAAAAAGAAGGATGCATTGAATGTTACTGACTATGAACTCGTTCGTTATTTATTTATTTTGTTTCAGAACTACAGCTTTGTGCATTATGTGGTTACATATTATGGTGCTTTTCATATTTATTTATTTATTTATTTTTTAAAGACACCAACAGAACATTGAAATATACACACACAAGTTAACACATGATACAAACACATAAGGTCTCCAATGCTCCAATGACAGGCGTCTGTCACATACTACTAAACATTAATTTAAATAAAAAAAAAAACAATCATCGCTTAAAACGTACTTACATAAAATTTGCAGTAAAATAACACTGGTAACGGTGATAAAAAGAAACCTTTAATAGGGAAATAGATTATACAATAATAATGTCTACATAAAAATAACATTTACCGAGTACAAGATAATAATGTTGCCATCACTGCACAATGCGAGCGCAATCGGGTATTTAATATAGGTACATGGCGACATAGCATTGGCCATATGAATACAAGCATTGGCGACATAGCATTGGCCATTTCATATGAATACAAGCCTTAATTTTTTTGTTCTAATTCTAAAAAAGAAAAATATCAAAGAGGACGCTGAGCTGTTGGTATAAAAATAACAATAATAATATAAAAGAGTGATAAAAAAACAGTAAAACATAAGAACAAAATGAGGTACCTAAAGGAGGGATTATTAGTGTAAAAGAAGGATCTTGCTTGAAAGAGTTAGGGGACGCGGTTGAAAAATATCTTTATATGTTTTCGATAGGTTTCAAAGTGTCCTGGAAGATGTCCTGGAAAAAGAAAGAAATTTTACAAAATAAGTGCGTTGTGCTTGGTTTTCTCAAAACAGTATCTATAGAAACTTTCACTAACTGAATCGTAACGACCCAAATTCATTCAAAAGACGAATGTATTATGGCCAACACTAAACTCTCCACATACATAGTAAGTAGGTATACATTTTTTCTTCTTGAAAGGTTGACAATCTCTAAATGCATTTTTATAATGTACATTTTTATTAGATTCCTAAACAAATGACAATTTCCCAGAGGATATCAATTTTCTTAATACATATACACAAAAACATTGTTACGAAACTCATAGTTCGCACTCTCTACATTATAATATGTACCTACCTGTTGAGAACTTGGAGTAAAAAATTGCATTAACAACAGACGAGCATGTTAAGATGATGCATGAATGTTGAAGAGGCTATGGATAAGTGTCAAGATAGAAGAATATACCCTATGAGGAAGATGACGTGATAGCATGTAAATGAATACTGTTGAATTCGTAATAGTGGAGAGTAAAAAATACACTTTTTTAATATAACCAATACAATAATATCAATATGAAGTCAATAACTCAATTTTCCCATATTTACAGAAGCTATTTTACTTTTGTTACATACATTTTGCATACAAATATTCAATTTCACACTTAATATAATGGACCAAAGATTGTGTTGTTGAAGGGTTGACAATTCCTTGAAAAGTATTATTTATAATGTATCAAAAATTTAAACAATATTAAAAAATCTCGATTTTCCAGATCGTGAGAGCTTTTTGAAAATTTTGACAGATGAAAGCATAAACAAAACTTTAATGGAAAAATAATCAACTCTAAGTTCATAGACTCATAATATATCGATGGCTAACCAGAAATATACTGTATGACCACTTTTTAGTGAAATTGAGTTATTATACACATTTTGTAGAGCTCGACTTTATCATTGATCTGTGAAAATAATAAATAATGTCCATATTCTACATAAAACAAATGAAGATATATTTACAGCTAAAGAAAAAGTTAATTTAACATTCATGTTGAGTTTTTTCAAAACTATCAAATATGGACATACAATATTTGTCCTGTTAGGCATCGATATATATCATCAATATGAAGTCAATTAGACTTATTTATAGTTTGGGCTGTAGAGAGGACACAAAAAAAAACAATATAAATAATGAAATCATAGAGAAGAAATTAAGAGTTGTCAATGGAAAATCAGCTTTAAGTCCTTGGACGAAATATTATGATACTTGATCTGAGTTAAGGTCTATGTACTTTACACACATGATGTAAATTGAATCTATGGAAAATCCGCTTTAGGTCTGTGTACTTTACACATATGATGTAAATTTAAAGTAGATCGGTCGTATAGTTTGAGCTGTAGAATAAGACACAAAAAGGACGCCAAATATACAAGCACATCACTACGAAATTCAGAGTGTGCACTCTCTATATGATACCCGTTGAGAAATTGATGTAAAAATACGCTTAAAACTGTGACTCTCGCTATTCCATAGTAATGGAAAGTAATTAAAAGTATCTACATATTGGACAAATAATTCGAATGCTGAATATTCGAATTTTGAGCCTCTAGTACCAACATGACCATATATGTAGTTTCAGTTGGTGAGTTGTGAGTATATACATAGTTTAATAAGCAGTGTAATTTATTTCTCTATTATACGAAACTGTGCGGTATAAATTACCTATCCAACTTACTCCTTTTTTCAGGCAAACATAAACTAGATTTTCATTCAACGCAAGCAATAAAACGTACTAAACGAATAAAAAGTCTAAAGAACAGTTTAACGGTAAAGGTTCTTTATGGACGGTAAGATTTACAGAATGTTTTGATACATGTAACTTTGGTAGAAAGGTACTAAAGTACCAATTTAAGTACCGTGAAGAGTTCCTGAAAATAATTGTATTTCAATTGATAGCAGTTACACTTTCACAATGTTATTTTATAAAAAAAAGTGAGCTAAAGGAACCATGGTAAAAAAAATTGATTTTCCAACTGTCGAATGAATCGACAGTATTAACCTTAGTCCCGTGTGGGACAATTGTATGCTGTAGTCGTAGTGAACTTTTTGCATAGTTTTTCACACAAAGTTTGATGAAATTGAATTTAGTGATGAATTTCTATCTAAAACATAGAGTAGCTATGAGATAGAAAATGATGAATGCAGGTAAAATAAGCATATACATAGTAATATAGATAATATATAAAAAAATATAAGTTATTTCATTTCTAAGAACACAAATTTTATTATTTCACTTTTGCTGACATGTTTCTAAGCTATCTTTTTTGTTTGTATATTTTGTTACTAGCCCCATCACTAGGCTCAATATAAGGTAAGGTTAGATAGTATAATAAATACATACGCATTCTTACATGTGTGTCTTTTTCTACGTTACTTTTCCATTACCTATTTTAGTACATTTTAAATTTTGTTTAAATTATATCCTTCAGGATATTTTCATCTATTTTGTAAACCCATCTTTGTGTTAGTATTTTAAATAGATTGCATTCCTTGTGTTTTTAATATGTGATGGTAAACTATTGAAACGATTTGTTGAAAAATATCGTACGCTACGTTGTCCAAAAGTTGTTTTAATATATGGTATACGAGGTTTAAGGTCGTTTGGAGGTATGTAGGCTCACCAGAGTGCCAGAGTGGACACTTGGATTGGAAGCGTTTGCACACCAGCTGAAGCTGATATGCAAACCTATATATGAGGTGGTAAGGTCGGTCTGTTGGACGTGTAGGTATAACCTGTCTGTCTGCCTTTGGCTACATACAACCAATCGATATCTCACTTGCCTGGTTCGAACCTGGATAGCGTCTGTTCGGAGAGTCCCGACAGCTGGGCTACAGATTGATCGACCAAGCAACTGCAATACCGTATACAATAGATTATTAAATATTAAATGCAACTCAAGTAGAAATAGATGACAGATCAAAAGATGCAACAGGAAATTTAACTTACTCTTTTATTGGTATAGTTGTACAATGACGATTATTGATATAAGTAGATATAGACAATATTTAATTATTATAATGTAAATTTAGAACGCGGACAATTTGAACGACGGCGAGCGATCGGGCAGCGTAAGGACAAGCCACGAAGTCTGGATGATCAACGGAATGCCGGGAGCTCTGTGCTCCTCTTTATATAGGTGTTGAGCTGTGCATACGGCGCAGGGCAAGATGGCGTCTGCTGGCGTAACGCAGCTCCGTAGCGCAATTGGTAATCGCGCCACAGTCGTATTTAAGGTTTTTGACTATCTAGTGTGTTTACATTGTTGTGAGTAAGTTTGGTCTTCTTATTTTAGCTTGTATAATAGTAGGTTTTACGCATAAATTTGGAAATTGTTGTAAATTTGAATTTAGTAAAAATCTCCTCACTTTTTTGAATAATCGTTTTAACATCGTTTCATAAAATTTCTATGGCAGTATACAAAATATCTACGGGGACTCTCAAAAGTTTGATACTTTTATCTCCATACATACATACCTACTAACAAGCTGTTTAGATTATGTAATTGTGAATAATTTATTTGGTCGAATTCCATTTTAAAATAAAAAATAAATAACTACGTTTTGGATTCTACATAAATTCTTTATATTCGATAATTAACAATATGTGTCCATTGTTTAATACTCTGTTTGCTGATACTGACCAATCAAAAAAACACTGTAAGCTCCACCCTCCACCTATATAACTCAACAGAAAACCCACGCCGTCATAGTCTTGAAGATGCACTACCAAGGCGAAATAGCTATCGACCATGAATAAACATTATTATATAGAATCCAAAACATAGTTTTTTTTAAGCTGTTAAGATATTCTGGGAAGGAAAACAGGACTGACCTCCATACTCTCCTATCCTGACATACACGTTTTGCATAGAAAACAAAATATTTAAATTAAAACAAAATATCAAAAGTAAAAAACAAAAGCAATCAATATTTTGGACTTAAGGGATTGTAATTTGGTACGTATTTTTCAACTATACTTAATATTGCTATGGACAGCTGGATCTCATGTGTAACATGCAACTAGAAGAGTATTTCAAAATACTAAAAAATATGGAGTCTAAAATTTTTCGGCGTTCCCTCCGCTGCCAGATGTAATGTAGTCCTTTTCAAATTTCCAAGTCTATGGGCTTTTTGTATGCATCCTGTGTATACAACGGGGACAATTTTATCATCAGCCCACCTTTTCTGACTCCAAATATATTATGATTTTCTATGATTTTGTTGATTATACATTAATTATACAATATAGCAGTATAAAAGGAAAATATCTCACAGAACCTTTCAAAAATCAAGTAACTAGTTTCTTCTTGTATGTTTTTGATTATCTAACATCAATATGTGCTCGAGTCAAAATGTACATATGCTATGAAAAAATATTAGGTAAGTGGCTTTCGCCTACATATATTCAGACTAAAACACTAATCCTCTAAAGTGCTTAGAGCTCGTAACAAAATTAATATATTCTTGGGAATAGCGCGCAGAGGCAGTTGAAACGGATAGCTCATTTGCATATTCCAAAAGCAAAAACGTAACATTTGTATAGCTTTTGGAAGATTTGCTCTATATTATTCATACTTGTTTCATTAATTCATAAGTTCAGAAAGTTTATTTTAACGAACAGTGAGTCGGATGTAACTCAATGAGATTTTTCGGCGATTCATTTTACAAAAGCGTCACAATTAAGAGGGTGACTGCTGCCAACGTACCTATTTTTTCAATTTGATATACCATCATTATTACTACATAAACGAATCATTTTGAAAAAAATAACCTACATAGTTAGTTTGGATATTAATAAAGAGAAATATACCTTAATTTTTTGATTATGTTCTGTATATATTCTTGTAGGAAAATAATAGGCATACCCCGATTTTAGACATTTATCTCAAATTTCTAAAAAAATATAAGGTATAGAGCAATATTTTTTTTATAAATTAAAGAAGAACAGAATACCTGGAAAAATATGATATGACGTTGCATTAACGCATCAGGTTAAGTAAATAAACCAAAAAAACTTTTATAACGCAATAGCCCTGAATGGAAAATAAATGTTTTTTAGGTTTATTTACTAAACCTGAAGCATTAATGCAACGTCACATCATATTTTTCTAGATATTTTTGTCTTCTATAATTTAAAAAAATATATATTACTCTACGCCTTATAATTTATAAAAAATATACGATAAACGTTGAAAATCGGGGTATGCTATTATTTTTCATCAAGAATTTATACAGAACATTATCAAAAAGTTAAGGTATATTTTTGTTTAATAATATCCAAACTATCTAAATTATTTTTTTCAAAACGATTTGATAAGAAATAATGATGGTATATCAAATTGAAAAATAGGTACGTTGGCAGCATTCCCCCCATAATATATTATTCTCATTCAAGTTAGAATTATAGAACAAAACAACATTTCATATTGGCAATTATTTATTGTTTCAATCGTGTTATTTTTACTATACCAACAGTTGTTTTCTTTGAACTTTTATCATTTTTTTTGTTTTATTTAAACAATAGTTTTGGAAAAATAGCTATTATAAACACTAAATAAATATTTCCTGTTTTCGCAAATATTTTTTGATATCATTGTGCGAATGCTTTTTATGAGATACTAATTCATACTTTGTATCTGTTTTTTTTATACTTCTACCAAATAACACTTATGATCTGATAAATATCATTTTCCGAAAATTGGGAACACATTTTTCGTATTTTATTTATGTTTTCCAAATAACAATAAATACAAATTTGACCTAATTGGATCGAAATAGCGTCATCATATTATTTCAGATTGTATTTAAATCATTTATACAGCTGTGTTTTTTTAATAATAAATATTTATAGACCTGAATTCGCAAATTTTCCAATTTTCCCCCTACCGGCAAGAGTCCATGGTGATTTATTTTTCGCCTAAAATATATTTCCACAAACGTATGGGAATTCCAACATGCAGGATCACTCAAAGTCTCAAGCGTACCATATTTTATTTTGAGGTATATAATCTATCATTTTTTTGCTTCATACATAAAATATTTGTGAATTTCTGAAGATTTTAGCTACACGTTGTATTTTGGAAATTTACATAATGGTCTAGGATAATCATTATTAGAGTTCTTTTTATGTGTAACGTATGGCTATTCAGACTTCATAGAGATAAAACGTATTTCAAATTCAATCATTGACTATACAAAAGTGACCATACCTGAAATTAGCCATATTAATCATAAATAGATGGGTCGATGGCAGAACGGTTAGCGCGCTGGGCTAGTAATCCAGTAGTCGCGAATTCGAATCCCGCCTCGATCGATTTCGTTCACCTATAGCGCAAACATTTCTGCTTATTTTAGGGAACGTAGGAAGATGTATATGTACTTGTTTAACAAGGACATATTCATTTTTTATATAAAAAAAAACTGTATAAGAGTAATGGGGATAGCTAGTGTGGTAAAATATCTTTCTTCTAAATGATATCTTTCCTATGATGGCCTAAATTTACGGTCTCAAAACCAAAGTACACTATCAATAACAATACACCACACATCCTCCAACACTTACTCGTTCACAATACACGTAGCCCAGCTGTGGAACCAATTTCCCAATGGTATAATAGAAGCTCCTAGCTGATGGAGCTTCTCTTATACCTCTTAATGGTTTTCAATAAGCTTCTGAAGTCACACTTCTTATCCTCATACCTATAATTCCTTTATCCTTCATCCCTTCCCAACCCATCCTTTTCCTATTTTTAGACATTATAATAATAATGATAATAAACACTTCCTTGCACCCTGCGAAAGTGGCGAGTTTATTGCCGTATGGCAATTTCTTCCAACTAACCAGTGTTTCCAGCCCAGAGAAGCAATATTTGCGTGTGAAATGAATTTAAATAAATTTCTCCTCTGCTGGGAATCGAACATAGAACGCACGCACAGAAACCGAACTGCTTACCAACTGTACCACGGCGATCGGCTTGTCATTATTATTTATAAATTATGTTTTTCATATTAAATTTTGTATTATTATTTTTTCTTCGTTGTAATCATTATTAAATATTGATTTGATTTTTTTGACTAGCTACTTATGTAATATTTTTACTTTCACGCAGTTTCCCTCATAAAAGTAGACAGTATATTTATCATCAAAGTCCATGCATCGTTAATGATACATTTTTTCCTATTACGATTATTTCAATACTGACAAAATTTCATCCGCATAATTTTATGTTATCTTACTCAAATTTTAATCAACCAAAAAAGCTCAGTAGATACCTACCTAACAATACATCTCACATAGCATGGGAGTGGAGACTCCGTTAATTTATGATTTTAATTTCAGAAGTCATAAACTATTGGAACCGGCTTGTCCATAAATCAAACAGAGAAATGTTAGAGTTCAAATGAATTGAGACATGAAAGGACTCTGGAAATCACAACTGGGACTGAAGGTCGCCACGAATCTCTTGGTAGTCTTTTCCTTTTGAGACACACATAATATACATGAGCAAAATAATTATTGCGATTTGGGTCATGGACGTGAACACTTATACATCAGTAATAGGCATTGTATACAAATAATTAACTAAGGCTCAACCATGCCCCACATAATATCATGTTTATGTGATAGGTACCTATATAATTCATGTGCGTATATTATGTATACCTACACCACCCTTGTTTGTTGGCTTGTAAATCAAAATGGAAACATCACAATGTGAAGGTTGGCACAAAAGGGATGTTTGTAACGCAGCTTTACTAACTTCCATGAATCTAAAACATCATTGAAATATACATTATTAATAATCTAAGCAACGGATGTTATAATATATTAAAAATTACAATAATTTTCTTTAGTATAATAATATACAATATCACAAACGATGGATGGTGGTAGAGCGGTTAGCTCGCTGGGTTAGTAATCCTGTGGTCGCGAGTTCAAATCCTGCCACTACCGATTTCGTTCACTTATAGCACTTGTTACAAGGACATATTCATTATTTTAAAAAAATGTGAAAGTCCAAAAAAAGTACATATACAAATGTCCTTATATCAAGACAAAAATATACCTTTAGTATTTTCTCTCCCTATCTATCCCATTAGAGCAATTACATGATCAAATGGTTCTATATTTTAATTGGAGTCACACCAATACAAACTTATACGTTATATATAGAAAAATATGGTGTTAATATTAGGTATGCGTCAATTAAAATTTTTAATGATCTTTCAAATAATAAAACGCCATCTGTTAATCGTTTCTCGAGTTATTCGTGAAATTTGAGAGGGTAATAATGAACAAGTCAGTATTAAGATGTAATTAAAGTAATGGAAAATAAATGTCCCTATATAATATTACCTATAAAATATTAAGTGCTTCAAACCAACTTGACATACTTCTCAATTCAGATATTTAAATAATAACCACAGCTTATTGTTTATGGCTACTATATTCATAAAATACAACCGACTGCTGATGTAGCAGAATGTTCCACACAAAATAATATTAATATAATAATAACATACTATATAAATCAAATTATATAATCTTTTCTCAAGATTTGTTCTAGATATAAACAGTGAAAATGATGTCTCTTTAGACACGCATTATTGTATACCTACCTATGCTTCAAAGATATTTTTTATGTCATATTGAATATTCAATTAGCACAGATATCTTTATGGTTTCGATCTGTGGAAGCCTATGGGCCGTATTAATAAACCATTCTCAGTACTCAAGTCAATACTTAGCACACAGAAATGTATGGAATTTGTCGTGCTAAGCATTGAGAAAATTCTCAGTACGTTTTATAAATTCGGGCCTATATCTCTTACTATTTACCAACGCCTTCATAATTGACGATCCTCTGGCAACATTGTTTTAGACGCCCAGAATTACATCGAAATCTATGTATATACAAATTTAAATATATAAATCAAATCTATACGTTAAGTGAAAACTTCGATCCTCTATTAAGCAAACAGCGCGCACGGAGGAGTGTTAGATTTGACATAGTAAATGTTTATATGGAAGAGGTCTGTAAAATGATAATATTTATACATGAAATGCATTATTTACTTTCTCTGCTGTCGTAACATTAATTTACATTGTCAACTGTATAATTTAATTAACAACACTAATTCACCACAATATCTCAAGAAAAAGGTTATTTTCTTGTCAAATCACGGTCTGGCTCTTCGATCTGCTGAACGTACTACACTAGCTATTCCCATTCATTCTACTGAATTTTTCAGTTCCTCTTTTGAAGTACAATCAGCAAGACTATGGAACACCTTAAGTAATGATACTGCGACGTCTCAATCGATTCAACTTTTTAAAAAGAAACTAAAGCTGTTTTACCTGTCTAATAATTCTTAACTGACACCCCATATCCATCCTCCCTCCCCTCCCTCAACCTCTATTTGCTTTGTTGCTGTGAATCTACTCATAATAATGTTACGTGATTCTTTCCGTTTGTTATAACTTTAATATATCTACCACTATACTATCTATGGTCTCACGTTGTTTTGGTTGGTTGAAAGAAATTGCCTAGTGGCAATAAACCTGCCATTGTACACATTATTGTACATGAAGCTTAATAAATAGAATAAATAAATAAATAAATGCGTTATAATTACATTAAATAAAATAAAAAAATAGTTCACATCAAATCATTGATTGTTTTCCTTAGAACATGAAAGAGGAGGGAAGCCTAACTTTAATACACCCGCGTAGTATAAGCTACTGTGGCCAAAATTCTAAGCCGGTGGCATGCAGTCACACTACGGTAGATCATCGTCTACTTTCAAATTTAAGAACATGTCAAAGAAAAATACATATCTAAGTACTGTTTGCAATACGTGAAGAAATAACTTTGTACCCCTTGATGAAAACACAGGTCAAATGACCTAATACACCACCTTCATAGGTCAAATGACCTAATAAACCATCTTCATAGGTCAAATAACCTTATATAAACGAAGAATTTTTGTAGTTATTCTGTTATCCGGAGCGGAGACGATTACAACAGAAAAGAGATCATTACAATTGGTCCAGCAGTTCTTTGATTATAAATTATGTACATAACTAACCCGACTTTGTTTTATATAAATATATAGATAAACAATAAGACTGATTTCTTTCGATACACATTTTCGAGTAAATTCAAAATATATCTTTTTGATTAAAAAATGTTTTAATATGTAGTAGGTAATTAGAAACGCTTAGTACAATTAAAAATAAAATTAATACGAAAGAAAACTTTGTATATATTATATTTTTTGGTCAGACGATCAACACTCATCCAGCCTTTTGTAGGTACTATATTAAAACAGTTCGTCATGTTTTATCCTGCATACCCCAAATAGGCATAATTATATGCATAGAATACATTCCCATTTCATTATTCATAGAAGATCGTTCAACAAAGATTTGTGTAGCAATATTATAAAGAATAAATAGGTACTGATGATTTTTTTTGAACAAAAGCACCCTTGATTCTCTAACTTGAAGGTATAAAAAATTCTTGTAAATAAAATAAATATATTTACCTCAAAAATACCAACCACATACTATATCACTAATGTATCAATATCCTTTCTATGTTGGTATACTTTTTGTCATAGATACCTACCCACCTACATGGCAAACAGGTCCACGTAGGAAGATCGATTACCTACAGTTTCCATAATAACGTTAGTGAATGGTAGAGCTTTTAGAAAGCATTGATTAAGGAAATCTCGTGTTTTGTATACTAACATAGTTGCAATTAGATTACTTCTAACTTATGAAAAAAAAAACTAAATAAATAGTACCTAACTATAATATACTTCAGCCACAGTTGCGTGAAACTAGTAAAGGTGGGCGCGCATGGAAGCTAATTTCATCGGCCGATTAATTATTGGTGAGCTACAACATACATGTAAGAGCGCGCATGAAAGCTAACAGAATCGGCCGATTTAAAAATCTGTGACGAGACACAAAAAATTTTTGTAACCAATCCTGTTGTATGAGAGGGCGCGCATGGCGCATGCTCACCGATAATTTAATCGTCCGAGCGCAGTAGATCGAGTAGTACATTAACATATCGAAACTATTGACTGACATTCTGGTGTAGTTAATAACTTCTCAGGGTGTGATCTTAAATCTTCGTAGGACCGGGCAAATTGTCCTTTCAGTAATCCACTTATTAGCGGATGAACCCAGTACTTTTTTGACGTTTCTTTTTACGCATTTTGAGGACAAGAGCACAAACACATGCTCCTTCAAAAAAATCCATATTTCTAATCATGTATTTTATTTTATTTTTTTATTTTTTCAAATTGAAGCTAACAATGTACAAAGAATAGTATATAATATGTATAAAAATATTAAATATAACAATTATCATCTCCATACATCATTTACTAGCTTACAATACTATCATATTATATGACAAAATACATCATATATTAAAACTTATGAATATACATATTGTATTTTAAATATATGAATGTTGACCGCCGTGTTATTTCCAATCGTACGATTCTATAAGCTTCCATGCGCGTTAGAACCGATCGGCCGATGAATCAATCGCTTCATGCGCGCCGTTTCCACTATCGGCCGATAATAATCAGCTGATGAATTTAATTCCATGCGCGCCGTACCTAAGTGAAAATTCCATATTTTTTGGTATCTGTGGTATAATATTTGCCAAACATCTTGAACGAGCTTCCAGTTGCGGTCTCCCCCCTTCTCGGCTATTTAATGACATAATATTTTTTTAAAAGGTTAATGTAGATTGTAGAGACCAGCTCTATTGATCTATTCGTTAAAAAATAGGTGGTTTGCTTACGACAACTTAAACTAAAACCACTTGGACGGTGTAGTCGCAGATAGTCGGGCTATGGGGCAGCAGACCTGGAAAGTGGCAGCACGGAGAAGATTCTTGGAGGCAGCTAGGACCCATCAAGGGTTGTGACGCTGAGGATGATGATGATGACATATTAAACATATACGTAAAACTTTGAAATTGAATAGAACAAATTCAGATTATATATTATAGGGTACCTATTTGTAAAATAAATCTACGCATATATTAAGATTAGACGGCATGTAAACGTTTACTTACTTCGTCCGTATTGGAATACTAAAAATTATTCTATCTTTATCAATTTATCTGTGGCTCTAAAACCCAGGTCGGGTCTTAGCCTCCCACAAAGCCCCTCTCCAGGACTGTCGGTCCTTTGATGCATTATGCCAGTTATGTATGCCAATGATGTTTGCATCCTTCACTACTCCGTCCAGCCATATATCAACTATGTCTGTGGCTCTAAAAAGCAGGTTGAGTCTTAGCCTCCTGCAGAGCCCGTCTCCATGACTGTCGTTCTTGTGATGCATTGCGCCAGTTACGGATACCGATGTTCTTTGCATCCTTCACTACTTCGTCCAGCCATCGGACATAGAAATTAATACTATGTACATAGGTATCATAAAATATATTTATACAATTTCACAGTTCGAAATGATATAGGTAATCGGACTGTCTAGTTCATCTGTATAAAATGTACTTATTTGTTTGTATCTGAAACGTTCAAGAAAATTGTTCTGACCTGAATAACCAAGAATTTTCTCTCGCAACACAATCTCACGTGTCTTTATTCTATTGACACATAAAAATAAGTTTTTTCATTACGGACGCTACGTAAATGGGGCCTTCTCGCAAAGTCAGCAAAAAATTCGATTCGTCATTTGTTATATGGGGATTTTGTAGCATACCATTTGTTTTTACAACCGAAATCTCCTAGACGTCCTCATATTTGTAGGAAGTCAAGGATAGGATCAAATGTGAGAAACGGCAAAATTTTTGACACACTTATTCGTGCCTTGGCATCTCTCGTATCTGCGTGCATCTCTAGTATCTTGGTTGTAACTATTTTGCTGTGTCGAAAAAAAGTCCAGACTATTATTGAAAATATAAACATTTCATTCATTCAACATCCAAAACATGTTGGGGCAGTTTATTCCAAGTATTCACCACTCTATTAGAAAGATTACCAACAGATTTTCTTGAATATTTTTAAATTAAGAAAAACTTTTAAAATTTCAAAATGTTGAATTAACATTCGAATTTTTATAACCCATAAAACTATTTATTTAATTCCTACGTAAATCCTGCATGATATTAAAATTGAATTATAGTACCTACATATGAATTTATATTTATAAAATGCGGACACGAACAAAGAAAAACCATTGAAAGTAGTGGTGGCGAAATGGAAATAGGCATTACTTAAAAAAGGACATAATTTTGCCAAGGGTCAAACATTTGTCCTTTAATTTTCGCCACACAAAGTAATACGCAATGTTCTCTCTCCCCTAACTGCCTATATATAACTCTGGTTATGGGGGAGTGCTTTTGTTATGGTATTCAACTCAACTGTAAAACCCAAACGAAACAAAATGAAACTACATAGAATTCAAATTTATGAAAATTAACCCAAAAATTCATAAATAGTTTTTTTTTCTAAAGTAAATATACCTATATTTTTTTTATATATCAATAAATATGTAAATTTTTATTCGTTTTTACATGGATATGGGAACATTTTATTATTCTGCTGACAACAGGTATAAGTACCTACTTTTATCATTTATGACAAGCTTTATACATATCTCAATAAATACGAAATTGGAATACCTATATATTTGTAGGAGAATCGGGCTCCTACAGGACAAACGACGTGTCATCGACTGGTTTTCGTGATCACTTAAAGCGCTTGTGTAACGTTCGTCAGTTTTGACTTTTTATTGAATTCTTTAACATTTCATTGAAAGTTCTATATAATGTGTTGTGTGGAATTACTAAAACGCTTGAAAATAAGCTGGAAACACCATTACCATATATGGAATGATGAGTAAAGTTTTTTCTAACGCCATCTATTTTAATATATTTTATGAGAGGCCGATAATTAGACATTCAAAATTAACAAGTTGCATTAATTTTGTTATTTATTTATTTATCAAAACAAACACGACCTCACGCATTTTCTTCTGAACATAGCAATAATATACAAGTGCATGAATAATATACTATTCATATTATCCATTTTTCAAGAAAATCTATTTCTCTTAACATATTGACATAGTTTCAAGTCATGATCCGGGAGATTTTGTATAGCTAGGTCCACATTTTTCGTGATTTTTTCAACTTTGAAATCATAAAACTATTTTTTTTTACAAATATGGACAAATACAATATCTCGAACATTCTTTTTTAATAAAAACGTTCCAGGATTTCTCAATTTTGTTTATATTTTGGAAACAAACAGCGTATACAGAGTCTGGGGTAAGAACAATAAAATTGTAAGAAAACAAAATTAAGAAAAACATTATTTATGACAAATATATGTGTAGCAATATTTCCAAAAAATAGGAAAAATACCGAAACACCCCAACTACATAATTTAATTTGCTATTAAAAAATATCAGCATCGTAGTAGTACATTTAGTGACGACGTCGCTTCATACAATTTGTATGGCTGTCGTCTATACACAATATCTAAGAAATCTTAATAGTTTGATACTTCATCTCCAAACATACATACATACCATCATGCTGTTTTCATATTCTGGGTAGGAAAAAAAGACTGACCTCCATACTATTCTATCTTGACATACATACCTAGGTATATGTGTTGTATAGAAAACAAAATATCTTAAAATATTCAATAATTTGTATTTATGGGTTTATAGTTTGGTACTTATTCTTCAACTATACATACTATCGCTATCGACAGTTGGACATTATGTGTTACATGCAACTGGTATTTATACATCACAAAATTAAGGTTCCGTTATGCAATAATTAAAATTTCGATGCATTCTCCGCATAATTTAATTTAATCAATCAATCTTACTTTCGCTTTGTTAATGAATCAAATCTTAAGTTACGGTTAAGATAGTTAAGTAACAACTTAACTATCTTCAACACATTTGAACTCAATAACGTCTTGATGTTTATTTGTTTATTTATATTGCTTGTAAAAAAATCTTAAAAAATCCTTTACCTTTATTTTCAACCAAGTTCAATCGAAAATTGAAAAAAAAACCTAAAGAAATTCTGTCGGATAAATATATAATGACCTAATACATTGATCTGCCATTTTATAACCAAGTTCCTTACTTCTTTGAAATTCAAGGCAACTTTCAAATAAGTTCCTCATACCAGTTATCCACTCTCGAAATTTCACCGTACCCTTTTGAAATATGATCTCAGAACCCTTATCGATGAAAGAAATTTACCTTCTTCAAAGTCGAAACGCTTCGAGTGTTTTATAAACATAATAGATATATAAAAAACCGACGCAAAAAATTCTCCTAATTGTTTGCAATTTGACTCCGACGCTCGGAAAAGTTTTCGAATGGCGTATTATATTTCATAAGTTTGCCAAGCTTATTTTCCCAAAATGAATGTTATAATACAAACATGACAATAATTTATTATGTTGAATAAGTCATCAATAAGTGAAATATTTCTTATGAAACAAATTTACGATGCTCAATTGTAATCTCTTGTGACTCGTTTTTGAAAGAAAAATAAATGAAATTCGTTCAAACGAACAAAAAACGAAATTCTGCATTTTTTGTAGCATAAAACACATTCTTCAATATCACATAACAGAAAAAATGTTATTTTATAAAATACAGGTACCTCAAAAAGTCAACGTATATTCGTTAAAAAAAGTAAATAGGGCCCTTGTAAAATATTTATTATTTTCTAATAAATTATATTTATTTAAATGCAGATAATATAATAAGAATAATAATGAACACTTCCTTGCACCCTGCGCAAGTGGCGAGTTTATTGCCGTATAGCAATTTCTTCCAACTAACCAATGTTTCCAGTCCAGAAAAGCAATATTTGCGTGAGAAATGAAGTTAAATAAATTTCTCCTCTGCTGGGAATCGAACCCAGGATGCCCGCACAGAAACCGAACGACTTTCCAATTTATTTATCGATTATCTAATAAAATAATTATTTTGTGACTTGGATACATCACCATACATTACCTTCACTATGAAAATGCTTGTGCATATGGTTCATCATCCGTTCTCTAGAACAGCTCGGCAATCTTCGGCCCGTGACCGATTTACGTCAAAATTCAAATTTATTTCTAAAAAATCATCATCTCAATAATACGTAATATTTACGTTTAAATATTTCTATTTTATTTATGAATATTAGATTATTTTTTTTAGTTTTATGTATATTATTATCATTCTATTATTGTACGACATTATAATATTGTGATATATTCTGTATTAAATAACATTTTGAGAGTCAAAATGATAAAAACCTCCGTACTGCAATGTGAAGTTATAAACATATATTTTGTGATTGAAATGTCAATATTCTCAAACAATATGCATATTTAAGTGTTATTTCAGTGAAAAATGTACCTCACGTAGGTACTATAAAATGAGGTTATAAATATATATTTTGTGTTTTATTGTATTTGTTTATTCAGAAATACAACAGTTGATAACATTATTTAACATACAGTAGAGTTAGTTTTTATTCTATATCCCCAATTACAGTAGGTATGGGTGCATAAAATTTTTTTATTTCAGCGGGACATTTTCTTATGCCACGACAAATATCAGGAATAAAAAATGACACTGGATACAGCTTTAACATACCATAATTATATGCAGAATCTGGAAAAAGATCACGCTATTATAATATAATTCTCGTTGTATATTATATAAGTCTGCAAATAGCTATGATCGTATCCACAATAACGTGAAAATACTTTTTGGATCGTTAGCTTCATTTGTTGGAACGTTTAAGGCTAGAATTGATTTTTTTTAAAGATAATTGATTAATCAAAGAGTCTATGGAGGGTGGGTATCCAATGAAAGATTCCAGGCATATCTTTAATTTGGGGGAAATACGAGAATCTTAATTATTAATGACCAGTCAATTAAGAATTCAAATTGGTTTTCAATTATTTCAGAAGCAATAAGGATATTAATCATCGAAAGTTAACAATTCGAATTAAAAAGTTCGCAGTCGCAGACATCTTACGGCGATTTTAAATTATAAATTTACAAGAAACCTATTTTACTCTTAATTACAAGCCTTCATTTGTAATTCATTAACTCGCTTTCAATTGTGATATTTTTATAGCAAGTCTATGTCTACCGTTTTCAGATATACCTAATAATATAAAAAATATATTGGAAAGCTCAAAGCACAATATTTAAAAAAATATCGCATTATTTATGAAAAACAACACGGTCTTCAGAAGACAAAGGGAACTTAGACACTATTGACAGACTTTGAAAATAACATGTTCTAGTAGTGTTCATTGACTACGCGAATGCAAGCGACACAATCATAACATACTTATTGAACGCTTGGAACAATTAAGAATACGAGGAATTATAAAAATATACTGATTAACTTTATCAAAGACCGAAAATTCCATGTTAAAATACACGGAGAAATTGAAGAGGGGAAAAAATGAAAGAAGGTATAACACAAGGATCGATACTGAGAATTCTAACGTATCATATATATATGTAAATTCTATTTTAAAAAAATCATCAAGAGATGCAAACTATATCTACATGTTTTCGGATGACAACGTCTGTACAATGCCGGTAGAAGAATCGATCAGGTCATGCAGGATCTACAAGAGAAGTACATCAGTAGGTACTATGAAGTGGTCGCACAATAATAGCCTATCAATAAACGAAAAGAAGACAAAACTACTGCACATATTATATCATCCCCTAATATTAATAAAGTAGGCAGTATTCGTCCCACAGTTATAAATGTTTAGATTATTTACCAAAAGACCGCGATTGTCCTGTGATTCAACCAACTTAAAAGTGTTAAATATCTGGGCATTATGATAGACGATAAATTCAATTAGCTACCGCATATTCAAAAAATATGTAATAAACTTAGAGCAATACTAGCGAAAATGTACATTTTAAAAAATGATGTCCCTTTTAAGACCCTTAAATTAATGTACATGGCTATGGGTGAACCTATTGTTTTATACAGCATTGTTGTGTGGAGAAATAAATTAAAATCGTACAAGTCAAATGGAAAGATTACAAAAACGTTTAATAAAATGTACGATACCCAACAATAGAGTTATTCGTATGATGGAAAAAGGCAAAGACATTTTACATAAACTAAATCAATGACGCAAATTTACAAATACAGATTTATTTTACAAAATTATTTTAGGAATGAACATAAATACCTGTACTAAATAATTATTATACCAAACAAGTAACTTTAGGAAAATAAAGTACACCTAGAGTCAATAATTATTACGTTG
Source organism: Molanna angustata (assembly GCA_963576475.1). Lineage (NCBI taxonomy): Eukaryota > Metazoa > Arthropoda > Insecta > Trichoptera > Molannidae > Molanna > Molanna angustata. The sequence goes on from OY754970.1 coordinate 27,410,974, forward strand.
AAAGAACACTGCAGTATTCAACACCAACAATTTTTAATAGCTCGTCTTTAGATTTTACTGGATTAAATTCGTACAATTAGATCAAATTAACATGCAAATAGGTCAATTTTAGCGAACAATGCTTTTTTACTTCATCTTTCTGTTTCCATTTTATTTCTTTTACTATTTTTTTTAAATGTCGCTATATTTTTCTTTTCTTTTATAGTATTTTTTGTTTTTGATACTGTTTACTGTTTTGATTGTAAATACTGTTTTTGATTGTTTTTGTTCTGTTATTGGACTACATTTTTTTGCATTGTCTTTTGTATGTTATGTAATGTATTTTTTTTCATTGTTAGACAGGTAAGTTTAGATTATAAGATTATTATACCATTAAAATCTACCGAAAACTTTATTTGTTTAGTGGGATCTTGAGTATAGTAAAAAAAATCATAAAAAATGCTGAAAAATTGTGAATTAGATATTTTAAGCCAACTATTACCATAATTATTTACATTGTTTTTTTAATTACTATGTAAGGATTGATTCAAGCTATTATTTTTCAAACTCTCTAACGCTTAATAATTTGAATGATCTATCTTTATTTTTCTTTCATTTTCAGTAGGTACCTATATCAAGTCATTAAAACTTTGAGATAAATTTTATATTTGATATTCGTATTTTATTAAGCAAATTATTTTTTTTTAGAATTGATATTATCAGCGGACTGGTTATTCAATGCAGCCGTCGGATAATGTGTTTGTCTATAGGTACACAAAAACATGAAATGTGTTTTAAAAATAACCATTTTCATTCTGACTGCAAAAAGGATATCAGCGTATTGTATTTCAATATACATCCTGTCAGTATCTCGAGGGATTGTGCTATGCAGTATTTAGAATAGAAGCTGCATATTATATGATAAGAACCTACTTACCCATCTATGTGTATTAAATCAAACCGGACATCCGGAATTTGACATGCAAACAGGGGAAAAAACGAATTAAATTGATACGTTGAGATAAAATGTGTACTATTTTTATGTAGATGTATCATGTGATAGACGTGAATATTTTTTCGTATGAATAAACCAAGAACGTCAAAATACAAAAAAAAGTATTTAACAGGCTTTACTATTTTACGAAATATATTCGAGTAGGTTCATTTAAGTGAATTTAGCAGATATTGAATATTCCTAAATAAATGCGGTAACTACACTTAATGTCTCGTTTCCTATATCTATGAAATACGTATTAATTAAAAATAAAAATACAAAAATTTTAAATAAAACGCACAATAATTTGTTTTATTTCACTTATAGGTATACAAAATTAATATGATATAATGGATTCCCACAAAATTGAACCTCCAGTTTTTTTTATTAAATGATTATTAAGTTTGTTAGGCCTTCGTCCAGGAATAGACGGGAATAGGCTGAGAGAGAGTTTATCCAGAAATTCTCAGACTCTGAACGACATTAAGGGGCCATATAAACCTAAACACTTCAATTTCAAATCAAATTCCTCAAATATGTTAAACAGTGATGTGTTTCTAGAAAAAATAGCATAAGTCTTTTCAACATTTCTCTAGTGAATGTTCGTCACACAATTTTAATATTCAGCCTAAATTCCCATAAAAAAATTATTAAAAATTTCCTTTTTTAAAGCATTTTTTTTAAATTACTTCATAACTATTTGTCGTAGAGAAATAAATCTTTTATATGCATAAAGAGTGCATAAAATCAAAGTGAATGACCGATAAAGTTTTATCATTTCAACTAAGGTTTATTCTTACAATGCAAAAAAATCAACAAATTTGGGATTCCCGATGATTTAAATTACCCCTTTTTAAACCTTTTTTCGCACGCGATAGTTACCCTTACTAACGCGTAACTCATAGTGCATTGTGCGGTTTTAATACATCATGTTTTCAGTCACTAGGTTTAGCGTTATATGTGCTCATAAAAGTCGAATGATAATTATCTAGTGCTTCCAGGAAAGAACCAGATTGCCCCAAAAAGCTTACTGTAATAGGCATCGTGGAGGGACAAAGATCACGTCGACATGGAGTGATTTTGTATGTCTACATTGGGGGGGTCTTCATTGGCTGGTGCTCCACGTTCTGCCCAGAACAGCGTGGATGCGCGCCACAAAAAAAGTGATTTATTACAGACTCCATCCTCAGTCATATGGATCAGTATGAGAGAATGCTTGTAGCCTAGAAAAAACAGAATTTCGCGAATCGTTTTTCATTTTATTGACCGACTCCCAAAAATGGAGGCGGTTATCAATTCGACGAGATTTTTTTTTAAGTATGTCAGCGATAATCTTTTTCGATGATTCTTTTTTTATTAGAATGGGGTATCATTCGGTTGGTCCTATTTCAATTTGGTCAAGATCTGATGGCATCCATGAGAAAATTATCAAACTCTTCAATTTGCAAAGTCGTCTACAGTTAACAATAATGCTTTACCACGTCCGAAAAGGATGATTACTTTTTCATTAGAAAGGGATTACTTCTGGAGTGGTTCCATCTGAACTAAGCCGAGAGATTTGACTGTGGGAATCATGAGAAATCATGAAAATCATCAATTTGCGTAGGAGTTGCGTTTTATTGTAAAAGTGAATTGTATGAAATGTCCCTCGGCAGTTTTCGATATTTGAAAACAATGGAAATACAGACATTTTAACACGTAACTTGGGCATGAAAAAAAAATATTTCTTAATTAAAAATGTGCGAGATACTAGTTTGAGATATTGTATTTTTCTATATATGTACAAATTTCACACACACACACACACACACACACGCATGCACGCACGGATGCACGCACGCATGCTCGCACGCACCCACGCACGCTCACGCACGCACACGCAAACACACAGTAGGTAATCAAAAGGGTTTTGATTTCACTGTTTGACCGGACATGCCCCCCTGGCCATATAAAATATCGCGGATCTTGGCTTGAAATTTTATCGATCTGTTACGTGAAATAAATTCTCTTTTAATGGATTGCTAATGGATAATTTCGATAATGGATTGTTCTAGGTATATTTTGTCATCTATTTGTATTGTTGTAGATATACATATTTTGTTATCTATTTGTATTGTTGTATTTACATATATGTTGTAGGTGTTATTGTTTTATTATGTATATGCCGAAACTATATTATGTACTTTTGATCTCAGATGGTTGACAGGAAGAAATTGCCTCCAGGCAATAAGTCCGCTATTTGTACTACTTATGTAATTTTATGTATGTACAAAAAAGTGTTATATAAATAAATATATTTGGTTATCTATTTGATTTCTCAATTAAAACTAATATTGAATACAACGAAAAAAATATATATATTTACTATTTATTAAAAAAACATATAAAATATTATTTCTCACATTCTACATATTCTGAATATTTATTTAATATCGAAACTTATATATAATTATGTTAATCAATCATTTCGTCTTCATCTCCTTCCTCTTCTTCATCGGTTGCATCTTCTATAGGATCAGGCCTAAAACATACGAAATATGACATAGTGAAATCAAGCACCATTATTATCAGTCGTTTATAACCTTTTTTTAAGTTGACAACATATTTATTTATCTTATACTCTCTCTTTTAAACCACATAGCTTTTTCAATATTATAGGTACATCGTTTGATTGAATAAGCGAATAACTCATTTGTTTTTATTAATACCTTTTCTATTAAGTCTGAGTTTTCTTTATAAAAAGTACTATAAATGGATGACGATTCCTTCCCTTCCTCTTAAGATAACTTGAGTGCTCCATTCTCTCTATTCACCGCTAGTATTCTTATATCAAGAATAGGTATATGAATGGTTGTGAGTTCATCTCATAAAAATACGTACTTGATAAATTCCTTCGGATTATGAATTTCAGCCAGGGACAGGTATTGTGCAAAACCACCCCATGCAAGTTTTGATCCTTTTGAGGCCATACAAGAAACTGTTTTATGCTCATTCCAACTATACAGAAGACTATTCGTCAGTAGGTCTACGACTTCGACCTGCTTAGTTCCAGACCCGCCGGTAATGGCATATCTACCATCCGAATTGAGCTGAAATGACAATTAGGTACTTACAGTATACATCATCGATAAACTATTGTTTTTCACTGTGCGGTATCATTTTGCAATTAATTAAATGAAATAATTAATTAAATAATTAATTATTTTTATGTGTACCACTACAATTATAAATTTTATTCAATTGAAAAAATACTCTACATGTTACGAGAACAAAGTTCCTTTCTTCAGGAGGACACAAAGTATACTAAAATAAAAATACAATTATATAATATATAGACTTAAGGTAATCATTAGGCTGGGTTTCATTACTTGTAGGGTGAGGGGTGCAATTAAGTTATTGGTTAATTAATTTTTGTATAGGAAAAATATTTAATACAAGGTTATTAGGGAATTGTGTTTGATTATTAATAAATTATTAAAATTATATTATTTCTCATATTTGCGTTTTTTCTGATTTCCAAGATTTCCAGTCTATTTAACTGTCTATCACTTAAATTACTATGGATTATTTTTACGCCTACATCTAAAGTAATAAAGCAATCAAAATGTTAGTGTCTGTGTGTGTGTGTGTGTGTGTGTGTGTGTGTGTGTGTGTGTATGTGTGAGGGTGTGTGTGTGTGTGTGTGTGTGTTTGTCTCACGCCTTCTGAAAAACCAAGAGCATCTAAAAATCTAATTTATGTGCGAACGTGTACCTGTATACCTGATGCAGTGTCACGCTAAAAATAATGCGATAAAAATGCTGAATTTTAAAAATATTTCAATAATTATTTTTTTCATAGAAAATTTTCCAAGTCGTATCTGTCAAAAAAGTGTACATTTTGCACGCAAATATCTGTTAGTTTAAAAGTTAGAAGTACGTATTTACACGAAAAAAATTTACTTTCAAGTATAACTTAGCGTTTAAGTGAAAAACATGGTGAATATTTTGTATAATTACAATGTTTAACTTATTTTTAAAGTAAGCGTTTTGTACATAAACGCCGCCATTTTAATATCTTTTCATACAATATTTCATTTTCCTACCGAATGAATATGTTCTTGAAAATAATAAACCTTTGAAATAAATGTAATTATGAAATAATAAAATGAAACACAAGACATTACAGCGAGTTTTAAGACATTTATTGTAAAAATGTGTTTATAGTAAAGATATAGGCATAATAAAATTGCATAATTTGTATATAATATTTGATTTTTCTGACAATTTTCATTTTTATGGCATCGAACAAACCAATGTAGGTACCTACATATTCAAAAAAGTCTCAAACCATTTGATATTTTTAACGTATTGGAATGGTTACTATGGTAACGGAAAGATTCTGATATTCAAATAAAATTAGTTATGAATCGAATTTATTTAGAACATTGTTGTAGGTAGGTACCTACCTATTACTATTTAGTTACAAATCAACAATATACTGATTTTCTATCGGAAAATTATTTTATTTGTTTATTTATGCATGTATGCGATGTACTCCTAAACCGTTTGTCCGATTAAAATGAAACTTTGTCCCTCCATCTCTTCGCAGGTCTTCCAGGACGGTTTGTGGATTTAAACTTTTTTCTTCTTCTTCATCGTGTATTTGGTCATTTTACCTATGAAGGTGGACTATTCTGGGAGAAGTTGGTCCAATTTTCCTTCTATCTCTTCGCAGGTTTCTAGATGTAATTTCTTTCTTCTTCTTCTTCATCGTGTATTTGGTCATTTTACATATGAAGTTGGAGTATTCTGGGAGAAGAAGGTCCAACTGTCCTTCCATCTCTTCACAGGTCTTCCAGGACGGGTTCTGCATATAAACTTTTTTCTTCTTTTTCTTCCTCGTGTATTTGGTCATCTAACCTATGAAGATGAACTATCCTGGGAGAAGAAGGTCCAATTTTCCTTCCATCTCTTCACAGGTTTCTGAATTTAAACTTTCTTCTTCTTTTCTTCTTCTTCTTCGTCGTGTATTTGGTAATTTTACCTATGAAGTTGGAGTATCCTGAGAGAAAAAGGTCCAACTGTCCTTCCATCTCTTCGCAGATTTCTGGATTTAAACTTTTTTCTTCTTCTTCTTCTTAATCGTGTATTTGGTCATTTTACCTATGAAGGTGGACTATCATGGGAGAAGAAGGTACAATTTTCCTTCCATATCTTCGCAGGTATGTGGATTTAAACTTTTTTCTTCTTCTTCTTCGTGTATTTAGTCATTTTACCTTTGAAGGTGGAGTATCCTGGGAAAAGAAGGTCCTTTCATCTCTTCGCGGTTCTTCCAGGATGGTTTCTGGATTTAAACATTTCTAAAGCGACTGAAGGGACGGGATGCAATGAAGGTATGGGATGCACTAAAGGGCCTGAAGGGATGGGAGGTATAAAAGGGCCTGAAGGGACGGGAGGTACTAAAGGGCCTGATTGGAAGGGACGTAATGATGGATTGAAGGGACGGGAGGTACTGAAGGGTCTGAAGAGACGGTTCATGGAGTTTAATTCTTTTTCTTCTTAATTTTATGTAGACTTTACAGTTTTTACACAAACTATTTCCTTTAGTCTTTTTCTTCGTTTTCTTTGTTGAATTTTATACAAAACTATTTCCTATAGATTAATCTTCTTTTTTTTATGAAGACCTTTTAGTCAGTTTTTATACAATCTATTTCCAATAATCTAATTCTTCTATTTTGTGTATGTTTTCTTATTTTATGTAGACCATTGGGATAGTTTTTTATACAAACTATTTCTTATAGTCTTATACTTATTCTTCTCTTTTTTATTTAGACTTTTGGGTTAGTTTTAAGTCTAATAGTCTATTGTGCAGAAATATTATTAACGATATGCACACTTGATGAAAATACATATGTAAAAACGAATGGGATGTGGGATGTGACGATGTAACCTGCACTAGAATCTTTTCAATACTTTTGTTTAATCAAATTTAAACCATTTATATCATCCTATTTTGAATAATTTTCAACACCTACATATTTGATTTCGTTGACGATATTTAAAGAATGGGGGTTGTGGCCATAACTGAACTCTTCACAACGTTTATATTCAAATTAAAAACTATTTACTATAGTTTAAGTCTTCTTCTTCTTCGTTAATGTAGACTTTTGTGTCAATTTTAAGTCTATCAGTCTAATTGTGCAAAAATATAATGCACACTTGATTAAAAAATATAAAAACGAATGGGATGTGACCAACGCTAGATCTTTTCGGCACATGATTTAATCAAATTTTAACCACATTCCAACATCCAAAATTACTAAATTTTCAATAGGTACATATTACAATTTGTTTTCGATGATAATATTTAAAAATGGGGGTTGTGGCCAAACCAATCTCTTTACAACGTTGATAAACAGTCATATATTTAAAACCATTTCGCATAGTCCATGCGTGCAGAAATTGTATATTATACTTCATTCACACTTTATAGCAATATATAAAAAAGAATGGGTTGTGGCCATCACTTGAACATTTTACAATGCTTAAACTCAATCAAATTTCAAACCACTATATTGCAAAATAATTGGGTGACAATATTATAAAAAACGATTGCTTATTTCTTCACAATTTTACATTCTTGGCCAACGGCGGGACATAAAAGCTAGTTATTAATAAAAGTATGGTTATTTTCGATTAAATGGTTTGAAAATTCTGAGGAATTATTTCTGTTAAGACATCTCAAATGCTCCTACTGACGACATCGTGGGAGCATTTGAGATGCCTATTATTTAGATGTCAACCATTTCTCCTTATTACTATATAATTAAATGTCTATATAAACCTCAATAGACAGTGGTGTATATTGTCTAAATAAAATCAAAACTGGTAATTATTATTGTAAGAGAATAAAAATACTATGTTTATAGTATCAACTATAAATTACTGTTCATAATACGAGTTTAGAACGTCTGATCTTCGTTTACTATCTAGAAAAACCATATCTAAGTTCACAATTGATAGGTAGGTATACACCAATTCAGTTGATGAATGATCTAATAACCAGTTGCATGTAACACATGAGATCCAATTGTCGATGGCGATAGTATGTATAGTTGAAGAATACGTACCAAACTATAAACACTTAACCACAAATTAATAAACATTTTAAGATATTTTGTTTTCTATGCAAAACATGTAGGCATGTGTATCAGGATAGGAAATACATGCCTACATGTATATCCTATCCACATATTTATAGAAAATAATACATATTTTATAGAAAACTAAATTATCTAGTTGGGGTGTTTCGGCTTTTTTCGATCTATTCAAAAACTTTGGAAATATAGGCAGTGAAACACATAAATTTATCATAAAAAATATTTTTCTTAATGTAAAATGTTTGAGAACTTCTGGATTTTTGAATTCTTCTTTATTTATACCAATTTTCAGCTTTCTATCTTTTATGGTTTTTGAGATATATGGAAAAATAAAGTAAAAATTCAAAAGTTACTAACCGCTTACTGAAACAAAAATATAAATTCTGAGTATATAACTTTTGTTTTAGGCTCTGTGCATTGAGCGGATCAAAAGCTATAAGGGACACATACGCACACATACACACACACACACATACAGACAGACACACTAAATGTTCTACTTCGAATTCTGAGTAAATCCATATATCTAACATATATATGTTGCGAAGCCTCTAAGGTGGTGTTTTTTTACTTCAAAGTTGAAAAAAACATGAAAAATATAGACCCTGCATACAAATCTCGCGTATCTTGGCTTAATACTTTGTCGATATGTTAAAAGAAATAAATTCTCTTGAACAAATCGACAGTTGGAATATAATTCAAGTGTAACGAATGCTGAAGATTTTTAAAAATAAGAAATTTAAGAATAAAATATGTTTTTTAACAGATTTTTAATTATCTCAATAGAGACGAAGTTGGAATATTTACTGTAGGAGAACCGGGAAATCAAGGCACCTACAGGGCTTACGACCTGTCATCGGCTGGTTTACGTGATCACTTTATGCGCTTGCGCAACGTTCACCAATTATGCCTTTTTAATGAGATCCCTATCAATTCAATTTTGGAAGTTCTATATATTGTAATACTGAAATTCTTTTCGCTTGAAAATAAGGAATTTTTACCATAGCCATCTATGGGTGAAATTATGAACAACAATCTTATTATTATTATTTTTTTTTTTATTTATTTTGTTGTAACACCATCTATTGAGAGAATTGGTTTTTTGTAAATAATGAAAGCTACAATTCTTATATCTGAGGTGACAATGCATTTTTCGCATAGAAGTCACCCCTGAATTGCGCCAGACTTGTAAGGTCATCTTCGACTCCCGACAGGGAAAAAAATCCAATGGTTGCGCATATGCAATAATAAAAATATTCGAAAATATGTTTTCGTGATTTAACTCTCTAAAGACACTCTGACATCTTTGCGCTTTTTGTAACATTAAAAAGCAACTTACACCATCGTTCCAGAAATGTGCTGCATAGTAAAAGTCTTCTCCAGTTCCTTCTGCTCTGTTATTCACATAAATATTTCTGATCTTGGATCCAGAAGCAATATCCCAAATTGTCAAAGAATCCATTCTTTCCCAGGCTGCAATTAATATCTTGGTTCCCTTTAATTAAAAAACATAATATGAGAAATTAATTCGTTATTAACAAGCCAGAGTAATAATTGCATGCTAAAAATATTTGAAGATTCCATCGACTGAATATATTACAAAGCTGTAAACTGTTTCTTATCAGTAGATCAATAAATTAAAAACTATACTCCAGTTTTGTTTCAATAAAGTACCGAAACAAATCTGGGGGGGGCAAGTCTGGTCCAATTGGCGAAATCAAAACCCTCACGATTACCCATATCATGGATATAATTATAACTATTTATTTGCTTATTGATTGTTTTTTATCCTTTTTTTGGATTTTCTCTTTTTTCATTTTATACTTATGAATGTTTATTGTAGGACCGTATGTTAGTAATTGGTGTTACAATCTTGGTTTTGTATTTGTTAATTCATTTTGAACTCTTATGTTAATTTTAAAAAACTGTATGTATATAAATAAAAGTAAAATAAAATATGGAGTTCTATAATATCTTAAGATGTCATAGAACTCCATATGATAATTATATCCATGATATGGGTAATCACTAGGGTTTTGATTTTGCCGGTCGGACCAGATTTGCCCCCCTGGCTTCTTCTTTGGATTTCGACTAAAATACCTAGATATTTCACAGTTACAATATGACTATTTTTTCATCGAAGAGGGCATAAAACGACTGAAAACATAATATATTAAAACCGCCTAATACAATATGAAGTGATGTATTGGAAAAGAAACCATTCCACAATCGGAGCACTAAAGTATGATAATATTGGGTTGAAACTGGAAGGTGTGACTGTATGTGATCTAATGTATGCATATGATAGTGTTAATGTCGAGGAAGGTGTGGAAGACTTGGAATGCTTGGATAAATAGTAGGTATTCGATGGATGCATGTAAAGATGTAAAATGGACTGAGAATGAATGCAACTAAATCTACAGTGATGGTATTTGAGAATGTAGGTAATACAGTTAGAACAAGTGGATTAGTATTTATACTTAGAAAGCATTTTTCAGCGTGTTGGAAGACTGGAAAAAGTTATTGAAAGGAGACTAACGGCAGGTAATAGAGTGAATGGTGCATTAAGATCTGTAAGGGCTGACCCAATTATTTCGAGACAAGAAAAGCTCGCGGTACAAAATGGTATCATCGTTCCAACTCTAATGTATGCTAGTGAGACATGGACATGGCAGAAGACGCATATTAGATCAAATGAGGACACTGAGACGAATGTGTGATTAAACAGTGTATGATAGAATAAGAAATAAGGATATTAGACGAGAATGTATGATGAAAGAGATATCGATATATGAATGTATGAAAGAGATATCGTAAGTAAGATAAATAATAAATGCCCTAAAGTGGTTTGGCCACAATGAGTGATGAACGTCTATCAAAAAAGTATATAAGACTGATAAAAGAGGAAGGAAAAGTAGAGGTCAGCCAAGGAAAAGTTGCACGATCACACAAATGGAAATTTTGAAAGATGGAGACGTTAGAAGTAAGAAAAAACAGAAGTGCATATATGAGACGATGCATAGACATGAACGAAGCGAAAAATGTATGTCAAGAGAGAGGAGTCTGGTATTCGGTTCTATTTGCATACCCCAAATAAGGAACTGGCGTGATGGTATGGTATGGTAACTATTAAGAAGTATAATAATATGGAAAGTTGGAAAGATATGCAACGGAATTCAAAAATCTGCACACTAAAACATGAGTCCTAATCAAAATATATGTCCTAACGAACATTAGCGAACGTATGCAAACAAAAGGGATGGAGAGAGTAAACTATTGTAACTGTTATCAGCAGTGTCCGTCCGAAGGTCAGATTTTGGCCGAAGCCGAAGCCGATTGTTCGGCCTTAGCCGTAACCTTCGGCCGAAGCCAAAGCCGAAGCCGAAGGTTTGATTTTACTAAAAAAATCGATTAAAATAATAAATAATCTGCTTCAATTAAAATAATAAACAAAAAATCGATTAAAATAATAAATAATAACAGTCGGCACGTGACACTGGGCCGGCCGAATCTATACACCCGCTACACATGTCATGTTCGCGCATGTTTTTACAAGTTTTAACTGTTTTTAGCGGCTAACAAAAAGCTTCGGCTTCGGCCGAAAATTCGGGCTATTTTTGGCCGACGCCGAAGGTGTTTTTTTGGCCGAAGGTGGCCAAAGCCGTAGCCGAAGCTTCGGTCGGATACTAGTTATCAGTTATCAGGTGCCGTGTTAGAAAAAGAAAGAGCGCAGAAAGATATGTATTAGACAAGGACAAAATGTGACTGTTTTAAACGAGTGTGAGACATTGTGCGCGACACTTTTTTGCAATATGTCGTTTTTTGCAATAATTTGTATGTCGTTGCATATCTTTTCATAACATATAAAGGGTAACTATCGCATGCGTTTTAAAAGTTTTGTGTTTAAATTATCGGAATCCTTATAAAATATTTATTTTTATAATTTTCAATTTTGTTTTTTTTAATAGACTAAGTAAGCCATTCTTTAATGCGAAACGTAAATAACTACATCAAATCAACAAATAAAAAGGTTCTTTTGAAAAACCAACATATTTCAAAATTGATCCCGACAATATAAAGATAGATAAAAGTTTTCAAAATATTATACAATATTATATTGCAAAGCAAATGTTAAAAGATTGTTCAGTATTTTTGAAATCAAAGAAAGGTATAAATATAAACGGCGAGTATCTCAGCAATCTACGGTTCGCAGATGATATTGTCATATTTGCCAAGGATGAGGAGGAATTGAAAACTATGCTGACAGAAATAAATTCAGCCTGTGTGAACATTGGATTGAAGATGAACATCTCCAAGACAAAAATGATGAGTAACGCAGAAGAGTCCTTCCCCATCATAATAGATGGAGTGCAAATTGAAAGAGTAGACAGATACATATATCTAGGCCATACCGTGATGCTTGCCAAAGAAAATCAAGAGGCAGAAATAGAGAGAAGACGTGGCCTTGCCTGGGCAGCTTTTGGAAAATTATCAAACATTCTGAAATCCCGTAAATACTCCCATTATTTGAAAAAGAAGCTATTTGATGCATGTATTCTCCCAGTGCTTACTTATGGAATGGAAACTTCGGTCCTAACAAAAAGAATAATGCACAAGCTGTTAGTGACAGAGAGAGAGCTATGGAGAGAAAGTTGCTGGGTATTTCAATAAGGGACATAATTCAGAATGTCATGATAAGACAAAGAACCAAAGTAGCCGATGTAGCGGAAAGGGTCGCTGGCCTTAAGTGGAGCTGGGCTGGGCATATTGCCAGATGCCAGGATTCACGATGGACCAAAAAGATCTTAGAATGGCGACCGAGAACAAGGCGAAGAGGTGTTGGCAGACCCCAGGCAAGGTGGTCTGATGACATCAAGAAATGTGCCGGAGGGAGATGGATGCAGTGTGCCCAAGACAGGGAGTTGTGGAGGATCAAAGGGGAGGCCTATGTCCAAGAATGGATGAAAACTGGCTGAAGAAGAAGAAGAAGAAGAAGTTCGTACTTCTAATAAAATATAGATCCGGGAATCAACAAGAAAACACATTGAAACGAGTGTACCTATTTATTTATTTCAAAACGACAAGGTATTTATTGAATCAAACCGAAATTGATTATGGTTTTATATTTTCCAGTTGACAAGGGCCTAGACAACCGAAACGGTTCTCCCAATGCAAAAAAAACGGTTGGAAAATATGTATGAAGAACAATAATCAATTCTGTTTGTTTCAAAAATACCTAGTCCTACCTTTAATTCAGTACTATACCTTAAATACCGTCAGTAGTGACAATTTAAAAACATACATACTTTACTGAAATACGCTAAATTTTACTTTATTGACATCGTATTTGGAATTGATATTTTTTTATTAAAATAGATTATCGAGTTTCAAATAAGAAGCTACTACACTACTACGGTCGATGGTAAATCGACCACAAAATAAATATCAACCACAAAACTTTTAGAGCCTTTTCGTCGTGGAGGGGGGCGGTTTGCACATATACCAACCCAGCGAAAAGACATCTGCGAACCCACAAGTCTTACTCAAGTAACGCGTTGTGAAGAAAGGTGACAAAAATAATCTCTCTTTCATAATTTGAAAACCTTTTATTGTAAAATGATGCATATACGTACACAACATGTTATAAATTGGCAATGATTAATTTACATAAAAAATATTAGGTACTTACGATCACATCAACAGATTCTCCACAAATATTTGGTCCATCCATCGATACAACACTTCCACATGGATCGCGGATGTCCCAAACCTTAAAGAAAATGAAAAAATTATGCAATGTTAAATAAATAAAACTCAGAAATCTTATTATTATTTATTTATTTATTTTGTTTTATTAAGAAAAACAACAGCTGTTTACAAACATTTATAGGTATACAGTAAATAATTTTCTTATTTATATCGCCAATTACAGTATTTCCTAGTTATTAGTTACATTTTATATTGTTTATTCGGTAAAAATTCTCAATAAATACGAAAAAAGAATATTTCAAGTGATAATGGAGATGGAGATGATATCTATTTCCTTATTTTTAGCAACAAATAGAGACAAATAAAAGTACATAACATACAAATATTTTATGTACATTTTTTTATCTAGGGTAAAACATTTACGTACTGTTCATTTGTCATCTTTTTTTATAAATATCTTAAAATACGTTATTAAAAATATTTGTTAACTCGCAGATTATTTCAAATTGTGATTTCATTCGCTTATGTTTACAGTTCAATGAATTTATTGTTTATAATATATTATTTCAGTGCCATAACATTTTACTTGTTAGGTTTTATATATACTTTTCCATAATTTTTCTATAGTATATATTTAGATTTTTCACAAGAATATAGGCATCTTAATTAGACTATATATCCATTTATTGATTTTAACAGTTCTTTTTTAATCTTCCCGAATGTGCGCTGAACAATGAACAAATCATGAAGTTTCATCGCAATCAGATGGATGGTAATAAGGACATACAAAGATACAAATTATTAATATTATAAAATCAACAATTTTCACCAATAAGCGATTAGGGATGCGCATTGGTAAACGCAACCACTCCCAGGTGCCAGACTTACCTTTTCCATACCTATATTCAATAAAAAAGGCAATATTAAAAAAAAAAACATCAGGTCCAAATGCAAAGTTCGACCTAAATACTAAATTCTAAATATTAACCATGTTTTCATTGCGAAGTCGCTCACCTTAGGAGATCACGTGGTTTCCTAACTGGTGGATGCTACGAAGTTTTTGTATGAGAATCGCATTGCAGAGACATCTAAATACTTAGCGCATGCGCGATGCCGTAAACTAAACATTTGCAAACTGTCAAAAACTAAGATTGATTGCGAGAAACCTTACGAGTGGTTTAATTCTAAAATATGAGATGTTTTCGATGGATGATAATTTTAGCGACTTCGTCGAATATGTACATATTTAGTAATTTTGTCAAATCAAATCCCACACAGAGTATTCAGCGATCTATACGAGATGCCGAAAATTCGCTAGAATTTCAGAAAAATCGCGACATCGAGCTGTCAGTTTAAGCTTGGTTACACGTATTTGTGTTGTAATGACAAAAAACATTTTAAACGTCAGTAGCAACTCATAGAAAACTATCTATCTCTTTTCTTCGTACATAATTTTGATTTTTTTGATTCGTACATTGTTGATTTTCATGTTTCATTTGTTTAATCTTTAAATCTACAACTCTAAACTTACTATGTAACATCCACCCGCAACATAATAAACATAATAATTATATAAATCATGTAAAATAGACACTGCACCTTCCGTACACTGCATAGTGTAGTGTAGGTAGGAAATTTATATACCTACAAACAATTCTTATTATGATATGTACTTCCCATATATAAGCTATTATGCGCAGAAATATTTGGGCATTCATGCCTGTGTCTGTGCTTAATGAAATAAAATAAAATAAAATAAAATAAAATAAAATAAAATAAAATAAAATAAAATAAAATAAAATAAAATAAAATAAAATAAAATAAAATAAAATAAAATAAAATAAAATAAAATAAAATAAAATAAAATAAAATAAAATAAAATAAAATAAAATAAAATAAAATAAAATAAAATAAAATAAAATAAAATAAAATAAAATAAAATAAAATAAAATAAAATAAAATAAAATAAAATAAAATAAAATAAAATAAAATAAAATAAAATAAAATAAAATAAAATAAAATAAAATAAAATAAAATAAAATAAAATAAAATAAAATAAAATAAAATAAAATAAAATAAAATAAAATAAAATAAAATAAAATAAAATAAAATAAAATAAAATAAAATAAAATAAAATAAAATAAAATAAAATAAAATAAAATAAAATAAAATAAAATAAAATAAAATAAAATAAAATAAAATAAAATAAAATAAAATAAAATAAAATAAAATAAAATAAAATAAAATAAAATAAAATAAAATAAAATAAAATAAAATAAAATAAAATAAAATAAAATAAAATAAAATAAAATAAAATAAAATAAAATAAAATAAAATAAAATAAAATAAAATAAAATAAAATAAAATAAAATAAAATAAAATAAAATAAAATAAAATAAAATAAAATAAAATAAAATAAAATAAAATAAAATAAAATAAAATAAAATAAAATAAATAATAATGTGAAATTCTACGCCATCGACCTTAACTTTGGCGTGGTATTAAGTATTTAGTTAGTGATGTCTCTGCAACTTTCATACATTCTGGGTATGAAAGTTTTGTATAAGGGGGGGGGGCGAACACATAGACACACAAAAAACACACAAAACGTTTTACTTCAAATTCTGAATTCATTCATATACACATTATACCTAGAACATAATATATTCTACGAAGCCTCTAAGTTGGTGTTTTTGGATTGCAAAAAATCCACTACACCATACAAAGTGTTCCTTCATAAGCTCAAATCAAAGCTTCAGTGTAATAATAACAATAAAAAATAATAATGATAAGAATGAAGAAAAAAAAACAAATGTGGCAATAGATCGACTGCAGCTATATAAGTTGACAGCTATCGATATATTATGAAATATAGACGATATTATATCGATATATTATGAAAGATAGACGATATTATATCGATATATTATGAAAGATAGACGATATAAAATGATTAAACAATTTAGTAGGTTATTCATTGAACCACCTTTGAAAATGCTGGACCCCATATTGATGAAGTTTAATAAATTATTTAATCAAATGGATGGATAAATCCTCTGTTATTTTCAAAAATAGACTTCATTTATTTCAGCACTGAAATGTCAGGCATGGCACTCTTTTAGAAAATAACAATTTCGTTCGTAGGGTGTAATATATTACAAGCAAATACATTTCTTATAGGACAGAAAGTGTACCCTCATAACCCAGAGACCCTCCAGAATGTAAGCTAGATTGGGTAATTGAATTCATCCGACTGCTCAATTGGATATTTGGGTCGAAAAGTTTAGGAATTGGCGCAGGAAATCTTCTAGTATTTGACTCCTTTGTTTAAGGATCCCAATAAACTACAAACCCTACTATCCCAAACACACCTATTTAAATTAAATACTAATGAATCCAAATATATTGATTAACATATTCTCACACTATATAAAAACAATAGGTACCTACATTAGATAGGTAGATACCTACTATGTGTGTCATTGCTATACCTATTTTGTTTAATTTTACTAACGAAAAAACTAAATTAAAGCCAAATATTTTTGATACTTTGATAACCGAGTTGATAGTAGGTAGGTATTATTTTCTTATAAATTTTATACTAGTATAAAAATTTACGTTAGTAATTTTCATGCTATTGATTGATTGAAAAAGACAAAAAATAACATTCTGAATTCTCCACCTGAATGTTACCTTTTTAGTGTGGGTAATACAAACATGTGTCATGTTTCCTTTTATAAGGCAATACAATTTTCATTTTCTAGTTGAAGGGAAAGAGAAATGTGGGATGTCCTCAGATACGGTGGTTAAATTGCATGAAAGGAGTGGCAGGGAACGATTGGAAGTGGTATATCTAGGAAAGGGAGGAGAAGAAGTGGAGGGAGATCTATGTTCACCTCTGGACGGAGACACGCCGATGATGACCTTCAGAATAATTACAAAACGCTTTGTAAAAATATGCATACTTTTTTCAAATGAAACACATATGTACAACATTATTCTAAATTATATCAGTTTTAAGATTATATCAGCAGCATACAGATAAAAACAAACTTCAACGTATCAAAAAACAAGTTTGCTTTGAAGTATTAGGATCTCAATGGGAGGATTTAAGAAATATATTTTGGAATCCAAATATTCCAGATTTAGAAGGAGCTTGAACATCAACCGTATTTACTGTGACATTATCCTCAGAAATCTCAATTCAAGCAACGATATACCTTATAATACCTACCCCAAAGGTGTGGATTACGAGATCGCTTCTGACCTGGGCCGCATCGGTTTTCGGCGCCTGGCGCATTAAACTTAAAAGGTCCATTACCTGCGAAATATTTCATTAAAATACATATTTCTCAAAGACCGTAAATAATAAACTTCATTATTTGACAATGACAGATAGAGCAAGGAAAGATCTTTGGCAAGCATAATACAGTAGAGATCAGGTAGACCTGACGGAAAGTCTGGAACCGGGACACCAACTAGCCTAATTACATAGAAGACACTTACATAATAGATTACGCGTCGGTGACACCAGGTGCAAGTAGAACATGCTTAGGTGAGGTATAAGGGTGGGGTATACGGATATCTCCTGTAATTGCGGCGAGATCCAGACTGACGAACACCTCACCTGTCAAGATATGCCAGCGAGGTGCGATAGATGACCTGATGATGGTCAATTACAATTCCGTTGCGGCTGCTGTATTCTAGAACGGGGTGGCCTAGTGGTAAAGTACTCGGAGCCGTAAAGTAAGTAAGTAACATCATTTGACAAAATAAAGACTTCTTTAGTATGTAAGCAACTTAAATAATCGACGAATAATGTAACTGAAAGATTATTTTCTATTTGGCATTAAAGTAAATCGTATTTATACCGATATTTTAACTACGATAACCTTTTTTTAATTATCTCAATAGAGACGAAATGCGAAAAATGCATTGTCACCTCAGATATAAGAATTGTAGCTTTCATTATTTACAAAAATCAATTCTCTCAATAGATGGCGTTACAACAAAAATAAATAAAAAATAATAAGATTGTTGTTCATAATTTCACCCATAGATGGCTGTAGTAAAAATTCCTTATTTTCAAGCGAAAAGAATTTCAGTATTACAATATATAGAACTTTCAAAATTGAATTGATAGGGATCTCATTAAAAAGGCATAATTGGTGAACGTTGCGCAAGCGCATAAAGTGATCACGTAAACCAGCCGATGACAGGTCGTAAGCCCTGTAGGTGCCTTGATTTCCCGGTTCTCCTACAGTAAATATTCCAACTTCGTCTCTATTGAGATAATTAAAAATCTGTTAAAAAATATCTTTGACTCCCGACAGGGAAAAAAATCCAATGTTTGCGCATATGCAATAATAAAAAAATATTCGATTACGATAACCTTCTTCTTCTTCTTCATCTTAGATTAGGTCATGTGATCTGTTTGTGAATTCGGACTATTCTAGGAGGAGGAGGTCAGCTGTCCTTCCATCTCTTCGGTAGTCTTCCAGGTAGTCTTCTATTGTAGGGGAACTATGATTAATAAAAATCGTTTTTTCTCTTTTTTCTGATTAAAGTATTTATCCCCTTCGTATTGTTCCGTGTGGGCAGTAAGTCACAAATGTGTTCACGTTCATCATACGCATAATAACTTATGGCGTTGAAACAAGAGCAGACATGGTCAGAACAAAATAATTACTCAGAAATTAAAACACTGAGACTTGTCTCGAACAATTTATAAGATATATAATCCGCAGGGCCTGCAATGAAGAGGGGCATTATAGGGTAGAGGAGGCATAAAAGGCGGTTTTGGAGGGAACGCGTGGAGAGGATGAATCCCGAAGGACTACCCAAAACTGCAATGTATGAAATTCCAGTGGAAGACCACCGCTGAGATAGAGAAAGCAGAGCTGGATATCCTCATTCCATGACCGAGACTAAATACCTATCAAACAGATCATTGAACTGTTGAAAAAAAAATTGGAGGAATTTATTTATTTTATTTATTTATTAAAATCATCTTTACAAGTATAATAATAACAATAAGTACAATATAACTTTATACAGTAGTTAATAAAAATTATAAGTTATACTATAAGTAAGAAAAAGTTAAGTTTGTCATAAGTGTATACATTTATATATTTTAATTTGTGGATTAGGCTACTCTACTAGGCTATGCCTGTCCCAGAGTAGCGTTATATAAATCAGTTCTATTATTTTAATTCGTCATAGTGTTAGTTATTTTTGTAAGGTTTTGTGGTAGGTTGAAGTAATATAGATGTGCAAGTATGTATATATTTTAGTGTTGTATAAAAAAAATGCTTGATGTAAAAAGGCTAATATAATTTTGATTTTTTTATAAGTCGTCTAAGCAGTAATATTAAATAATTCTTCTGTTTCTTTTCGTCCTTTGGTAATTAACCAGTTGTTTGCTATGGCTTTCAATTTGATATGAGAGTAGGTTCTTAATAGTGGAAAGTCAGTTTTGAAGAGGTTAAATATTTTTGGACCTATGTACGCGTAATTTTTCTGGCCATGTGTTGTCTTAGTTTTTGGAATTTCGTCAAGGTTTAGTAGTTTTGTTTTTAGTAGGATTTTTTTTTTTTTAGTAGGAATTGTTTCGAATATTTTTGAGCTTCCGACGTAGGTATAGTTGTCGTCAAATATCTTGAGCCATTTTGTCGAGAAGGGCGAGCGATTTGCAGGTATACCAACGAAGCAAAATGACAGAAATTTGCGCTCTGGTTCAAGATATTTGGGACAATGTATGTATGTACGTAATGTATGTACTAGCGCCTAACGGAAATGCCTCAATTGAAACCACGATGTATCCGGATCTGCTTCTGACTATTTGAATAACGACACATACACGCAATGATATTATTATTACGATATTTTGACAACTTAATATTCCAACTGAATATAGACTTAAATGGTGGATGGAATATTAAACATAAATAATTTATAAATTTAAATGGCGCCCGCTTTGTGTTACAAATGCTATCGATAAAGCGAATACAAAATGTTTTATACAAGGAAGGAATATAGGGATATCAAATAGAGCGATATCTATTCCTACTACGTAATATTAAATAGGTGCCTGCTGCATTTACATTAATATAATTAAATCTAAAGTAATAAAGCAATCAATATGTTAGTGTGTGTGTGTGTGTGTGTGTGTGTGTGTGTGTGTGTGTGTGTGTGTGTTTGTATCACGCCTTTTGAAAAACCAAGAGCATCTAAAAATCTAATTTATGTGCGAACGTGTACCAGTATACCTGATGCAGTGTCACGCTAAAAATAATGCGATTAAAATGCTGAATTTTAAAGATATTTCAATAATTATTTTTTTCATACAAAATTTTCCAAGTCATATCTGTCAAAAAAGTGTACATTTTGCACGCAAATATCTGTTAGATTAAAAGTTAGAAGTACGTATTTACACGAAAAAAATATATTTTCAAGTATAACTTAGCTTTTAAGTGAAAAACATGGTGAATATTTTGTCTAATTATAATGTTTAACTTATTTTTAAAGTAAGCGTTTTGTACAAATGTACATATAACCCCGCCATTTTAATATCTTTTCATACGATATTTAATTTTCCTACCGAATGAATATGTTCTTTAAAATAATATACCTTTGAAATAAATGTGATTATGAAATAATAAAATGAAACACAAGACATTACAGCAAGTTTTAAGACATATATTTTAAAAGTCTGTTAATTATTAGTAAAGATATAGGCGTAATAAAATTGCATAATTTGTTAAAAATATTTGATTTTTCTGACAATTTTCATTTTTATGGCATCGAATAAACCAATGTAGGTACCTACATATTCAAAAAATGTCTCCATAACATTTGATATTTTTCACATGTTGGAACATGGTTACTATGGTAACGGACACATTCTGATATTCAAATAAAATTTGTTATAAATCGAATTCGAATTAATTTAGAACATCATTGTAGGTAGGTACCTACATACCTAATACTTACTACTTAAAAACCAAGAATTATACTGATTTTGTATAGGAAAATTATTAAACTATTTTAGGTTAACTACAATACACATTCAATATATCTACAAACTATTTCCTATAGTGAAATTCTTCTTTTTTCTATGTAGACCTTTGGGTGATTTTTTCTACAAACTATTTCTTGGGGTTTAAATCTTCTTCCTCTTCTTTTGTGAAGTCATTTGGGACAGTTCATAAATAAACTATTTCCTATAGTCTAATTTTTCTTTTTCTTAATTTATGTAGACCTTGGGTGAGTTTTTATACAAACTATTTCCTATAGTCTAATTCGTCTTCTTCTTCCTTTATGTAGACCTTTTGGTTAGTTTTTAAACAAACCATTTTTAAACAAACTATCCTTTAGTCTAATTCTTCGTTTTCTTATTTTATGTAGATGTTGGGTGAATTTTATATAAAATATTTCCTATAGTTCAATTCATCTTCTTCTTCTTTTATGAAGACATTTTGGTCAGTTTTTTATATAATACATTTCCTAATGTGTAATTCTTCTATTTCATCTTCTATGTAGACCATTGGGTCAGTTTTTATTACAAACTATTTGTTATAGTTTTATACTTCTACTTCTTTTTTTATTTAGTCTTTTGGATTAGTTTTATGTCTAATAGTCTATTGTGACGAAATATTATAAACAACATGCATACTTGATGAAAATACATAAAAACGAATGGGATGTGACCAACACTAGAATCTTCTCATTACTTTTGTTCAATCAAATTTACACCATTTATTATATCATCATATATTGCTTAATTTTCAATAACTACACATTTCATTTTGATGACAATATATAAAAAATCGGGGTTGTGGCCATTGCTGGATCTTCACAACGTTTATATTCATATTAAAAACTATTTAACATAGCTTAAGTCTTCTTCTTCTGTAATGTAGACTTATGTGTCAGTTTTAAGTCTATCAGTTTTATTGTGCAAAACTATAATAAACTATATGCACACTTGACGAAAAATATAAAAAACGAATGGGATGGGACCAACACTAGAATATTTTCAGTACTTTTGTTTAATCAATTTTTAAACCATTTCCCATCATCCAAAATTACTAAATATTTAAAACACATTATTTGCGTTCGATGACAATATATAAAAATAGGGGTTGTGGCCAAATCCAAACTCTTTACGACGTTGTCTTTTTTATAATAAGTCATATTTAAAATCATTTAACATAGTCCATGCGTGCAGAAATTGTATGTGCTTATATATAAAAGCAAATGGATTGTGGCCATCACTTTAAGATTTTACACCGCTTAAACTCAATTAAATTTACTACTACTTTTCATACTACGGTTAAAAAAAATTATGTCTGACAATATTATGTAGGTATATAAACGATTGCTTATTTCTTCACTAATTTACATTCTTGGCCATCGGCGGGACATAAAAGCTAGTAACATAATAATATGAGGTCCAAAATAAAAAAAAAACTAGAGATCTGGGGGGCAAGTCTGGTTCGATCGGCGAAATCAAAACCCTAGTGATTACCCATATCATGGATATAATTATCGTATGGAGTTCTATGACATCTAAAGATATTATAGAACTCCATATAATAATTATATCCATGATATGGGTAATCACGAGGGTTTTGATTTCGCCGATCGAACTAGACTTGCCCCCCTGATACAACTAATTTAAAATATTTTGATGCTTCATGACAATCATGAAGTATACATAAAATAATCTGTATAAATATTGAAGCAGAATGGTTTTAGAAAGATGACGTTTGTGTTATGAAAGTACTTAATTATTTTTAGACCAGACGTTTCCAACCTTTATTGGTCTACCGCCCTTTTTGCGAAAAGAAAAATACTCAACGCTCTCTTTCTGAAGAGAAAAATATTATAATTAATAATAAAAATTTAATATATTATTAGTGAGAGAGCTGAGCCTGGTGTTGAATCAACAATTTTTAGTCTCGTTGCGGTTGTATCAACAAATTAAAACGATAATTGGCGCGCAGCGAGAAAATTTCAGTCTTATGATGTATGTACTCGTAGATAGTGCACGAATAGCGTATTTTTAATAAATTATCACAAAAGTTATCCTTAGATACTTCACATAAATTTAAGGTTTACACTTGCTCTGCCTTACGTAGGTACTCTGCACTTGTACCTATCAATCTTGTCACGACCTACGCACTGCCTATACTTTGACTCCTTTTGAGTTGACCAAAACGCCACCGTAGATCTCTTCAGCGGTACCGCCCCCGTTGGAAATCACTGTTGGTCAAGTAGATTGTAAGTATATACTCATTTACAACTTTCAAAACTATAGATTGTTTAATGAATTGGTGAACATTGCACAAGCGCAAAAGTACTATTTGTTTCTATTTCGTAGATATATATGTGACCAGCCCCCCTAGACAACGTGTCATTTAGCTCAAGAAAAGAAACAATTAAAGATAACTCAATGTATGGAAGTGACATTTGTCACGTGACAGGCAACTGTCACTTCCATACATTAGGTCGTGACAAGATTGATAGGTACAAGTGCAGATTATCTACGTAAGGCAAAGCAAGTGTAAAACTTAAATTTATGTGAAGTAGGTATCTAAGGATAACTTTTGTGATCATTTATTAAAAATACACTATTCGTGCATTATCTACATACATCTTAAGACTGAAATTTTCTTGCTGCGCGCCAATTATCGTTTTAATTTGTTGATACAAACACAACGAGACTAAAAATTGTTGATTCAACGCCAGGCTCAGCTCTCTCACTAAAATTATATTCAATTTTTACTATTAATCATATTATTTTTCTTTCCAGAAAGAGAGCGTTGAATATTATTCTTTTCGCAAAAAGGGCGGTAGACCAAAAAAGGTTGGAAACTTCTTGTCTAAAACTCGGGACATCTGTCACGTGACTGGCAACTGTCACTTCCATACATTGAATTATCTTTTCTTGTTTCTTTTATTGAGCTAAATGACACGTTGTCTAGGGGGGCGTTGTCTCTTTTGAGATACGAACAATCATTAAATGTGGGTATTTAACTAAAGAAAAAAAATTGTAAAGTAAGTAAGTAACTGCCAGCAACTGCCGCGAAATTTGAAATGAATGAAATTTGAAAATTCAAAACATGAAATGGAAAGCGCATTTAGGTGACTTAGTTAAACGAATAAGGAAATGTATTTATATTTTCATAAGACTAAGAAATGTATTAAATTTAAAAAACCTAAAAAACATCTATTATGCGACGGTCCATTCCTTGCTTATCTATGGAATCGTTGGTTGGGGAGGAGCATATGACAATATTTTAAACCAAGTTAGAGTTGTACAAAAATTAATCATAAAGGTTATACTTAAGAAAGCACGCACTTTCCCCACTACAACACTATTTGACATGTTCAAAGTACCCAAAGTAGATAATATTTATAAAAAAGTGTCTATTTTGCAAATTTTCAAAGATAATGTTATACAAAAAATTGAAAAAAATAAGTCTCTGCGATTCCAAAATGATTTTAAAATACCCAAATGTAATACAGGACAATTACAAAACAACTCCATTTATTTGGGAATAAAATTTTTCAATTGCCTCCCAAATGAATTAAAGCAGATAAAAGAATTTAAAAAATTTAAACATAAATTAAAATTGCACTTAACTTTCTAAAATAGTAGTTTTCGATTTTGTTGTTTTGATTTGTTTCAATTTCCAGTATTTTCTTCTTTTATTTTTGAATATGTGTTTTGATATATTTGAATCGTCTATAATTCTATATTACTCATTTTTCAATTATTTTCATGTTTTTCTTTTTTTGTTTGAATATGTATTCTGATATGTTTTCTCATTTGAGTATTCTTCTTTTTCATTTATTTTCAACCTTTTTATGATGTTTATTTGATTTTTTTTTGTTCATGTATGATTTGATTTAATTACTTTTACTTTTATGTTGACTTTGCTTTGTATTGATATTTTTATTTTGTTATAAGTGCTTCCCTCATCAAGCACAAGATTGTAATCTTTTTGATGAGGTACTGCAGGGAAAAATATGTAAGAATATTATTACTAGTGAATTTATATATTGATTTGTATTATAAAATATATTAAAAAATAAAAATAAAAATAAATAAAAATAAGTACCTACCTACCTATCGTTGATACATTTTATTTGTGTTCAGGAACGGTGCCTCAAATGTAATTCGATGTTTCTACATATTATTGTTCATAATATGCAAAGTGAAAAACCGATGAATCGTAAATTGGATCAGACAATAAAAATACATATTTGGACAACGTGAAACTAGACAATGGACGGACAAGTGTCGCTTCCATCACCTTTTGTTTTTGCAAATGAAACGGTATAATGTTGCAAAAAGGGTCACAATACACCACTATCCGGTACAATAATATGGGAAAAAAAGACAAAGAACATTCATTATACTCGTATGTGATGGAAATTGGATACTTGCACTACTCTATTATTAGAACAGAATAATATTATACATAGACCTGACCTTTTTTTGGCTTTATTGTCCAAACCATATTTTGCGTTATATGAGGGCATATGAAACGAGTGGGTTGTGGCCAACACTAAACTCTCCACACCACAAATATTGACAATGAAATATTTTATTCATTCTAAATTTTACTACCAGGAATATAAATTTTCTAACGATAGTATATTTTCATGTTAAGATAGACAAACTATTAATGCCGTATAGTGAAGAATGCTTATGTTGTATGAAATATTATAAAAAAAGCAGATAAATTTTGTTTTAAAGAACGCGAGAGCATTTTCAAAATTTTGACACGTGATATCATATGAAGAAATTTATTGTTATTTATGGAAAGCTAATCAGTTCTATGTTCAAGCTCTTTACATTATAACATGAAATCAAATTACTGAACTTTTCCATACAAAGAAATTTATCTAATTACATTTTTATTCATACTAAATGTTACTATCAGGAATATAAATTTTCTTCCGATAGTATATTTTTATGTTAAGATAGACAAACTATTAATGCAGTATAGTGAAGAATGCTTATGTTGTATGAAATATTTTAAAAAAAGCAGATAAATTTTGTTTTAAAGAACGCGAGAGCATTTTCCAAATTTTGACAGGTGATATCATATGAAGAATTTTTTTGTTATTTATGGAAAGCTAATCAGTTCTATGTTCAAGCTCTTTACATTAAAACATGAAATCAAATTACTGAACTTTTCCATACATAGAAATTTATCTAATTACATTTTTATTCATACTAAATGTTACTACCAGGAATATAAATTTTCTTCCGATAGTATATTTTTATGTTAAGATAAAAAAACTATTAATGCAGTATAGTGAAGAATGTTTATGTTGTATGAAATATTTTAAAAAAAGCAGATAAATTTTGATATAAAGAACGCGAGAGCATTTTCAAAATTTTGACACGTGATATCATATGAAGATTTTTTTGTTATTTATGGAAAGCTAATCAGTTCTATGTTCAAGCTCTTTACATTATAACATGAAATCAAATTACTGAACGTTTCCATACATAGAAATTTATCTAATTACATTTTTATTCATACTAAATGTTACTATCAGGAATATAAATTTTCTTCCGATAGTATATTTTTATGTTAAGATAGACAAACTATTAATGCCGTATAGTGAAGAATGCTTATGTTGTATGAAATATTATAAAAAAAGCAGATAAATTTTGTTTCAAAGAACGCGAGAGCATTTTCAAAATTTTGACACGTGGTATCATATGAAGAAATTTTTTGTTATTTATGGAAAGCTATGTAATCAGTTCTATGTTCAAGCTCTTTACGTTATAACATGAAATCAAATTACTGAACGTTTCCATACATAGAAATTTATCTAATTACATTTTTATTCATACTAAATGTTACTATCAGGAATATAAATTTTCTTCCGATAGTATATTTTTATGTTAAGATAGACAAACTATTAATGCAGTATAGTGAAGAATGCTTATGTTGTATGAAATATTTTAAAAAAAGCAGATAAATTTTGTTTTAAAGAACGCAAGAGCATTTTCCAAATTTTGACAGGTGATATCATATGAAGAATATTTTTGTTATTTATGGAAAGCTTATCAGTTCTATGTTCAAGCTCTTCCCATTATAACAGGAAATCAAATTACTGAACATTTCCATACATAGAAATTTATCTAATTACATTTTTATTCATACTAAATGTTACTACCAGGAATATAAATTTTCTTCCGATAGTATATTTTTATGTTAAGATAGACAAACTATTAATGCAGTATAGTGAAGAATGCTTATGTTGTATGAAATATTTTAAAAAAAGCAGATAAATTTTGATATAAAGAACGCGAGAGCATTTTCAAAATTTTGACACGTGATATCATATGAAGATTTTTTTTGTTATTTATGGAAAGCTAATCAGTTCTTTGTTCAAGCTCTTTACATTATAACATGAAATCAAATTACTGAACGTTTCCATACATAGAAATTTATCTAATTACATTTTTATTCATACTAAATGTTACTATCAGGAATATAAATTTTCTTCCGATAGTATATTTTTATGTTAAGATAAAAAAAACTATTAATGCAGTATAGTGAAGAATGCTTATGTTGTATGAAATATTTTAAAAAAAGCAGATAAATTTTGTTTTAAAGAACGCGAGAGCATTTTCCAAATTTAGACAGGTGATATCATATGAAGAATTTTTTTGTTATTTATGGAAAGCTAATCAGTTCTATGTTCAAGCTCTTTACATTATAACATGAAATCAAATTACTGAACTTTTCCATACATAGAAATTTATCTAATTACATTTTTATTCATACTAAATATTACTACCAGGAATATAAATTTTCTTCCGATAGTATATTTTTATATTAAGATAAACAAACTATTAATGCAGTATAGTGAATAATGCTTATGTTGTATGAAATATTTTTAAAAAAGCAGATAAATTTTGTTTTAAAGAACGCGAGAGCATTTTCAAAATGTTGACACGTGATATCATATGAAGATTTTTTTTGTTATTTATGGAAAGCTAATCAGTTCTATGTTCAAGCTCTTTACATTATAACATGAAATCAAATTACTGAACTTTTCCATACATAGAAATTTAT
Organism: Molanna angustata; assembly: GCA_963576475.1. NCBI lineage: Eukaryota > Metazoa > Arthropoda > Insecta > Trichoptera > Molannidae > Molanna > Molanna angustata. The sequence goes on from OY754970.1 coordinate 27,439,910, forward strand.
CTAATTACATTTTTATTCATACTAAATATTACTACCAGGAATATAAATTTTCTTCCGATAGTATATTTTTATATTAAGATAAACAAACTATTAATGCAGTATAGTGAATAATGCTTATGTTGTATGAAATATTTTTAAAAAAGCAGATAAATTTTGTTTTAAAGAACGCGAGAGCATTTTCAAAATTTTGACAGGTGATATCATATGAAGAATTTTTTTGTTATTTATGGAAAGCTAATCAGTTCTATGTTCAAGCTCCTTACATTATAACATGAAATCAAATTACTGAACTTTTCCATACATAGAAATTTATCTAATTACATTTTTATTCATACTAAATGTTACTACCAGGAATATAAATTTTCTTCCGATAGTATATTTTTATGTTAAGATAGACAAACTATTAATGCAGTATAGTGAAGAATGCTTATGTTGTATGAAATATTTTAAAAAAAGCAGATAAATTTTGATATAAAGAACGCGAGAGCATTTTCAAAATTTTGACACGTGATATCATATGAAGATTTTTTTTGTTATTTATGGAAAGCTAATCAGTTCTTTGTTCAAGCTCTTTACATTATAACATGAAATCAAATTACTGAACGTTTCCATACATAGAAATTTATCTAATTACATTTTTATTCATACTAAATGTTACTATCAGGAATATAAATTTTCTTCCGATAGTATATTTTTATGTTAAGATAAAAAAACTATTAATGCAGTATAGTGAAGAATGCTTATGTTGTATGAAATATTTTAAAAAAAGCAGATAAATTTTGTTTTAAAGAACGCGAGAGCATTTTCCAAATTTAGACAGGTGATATCATATGAAGAATTTTTTTGTTATTTATGGAAAGCTAATCAGTTCTATGTTCAAGCTCTTTACATTATAACATGAAATCAAATTACTGAACTTTTCCATACATAGAAATTTATCTAATTACATTTTTATTCATACTAAATATTACTACCAGGAATATAAATTTTCTTCCGATAGTATATTTTTATATTAAGATAAACAAACTATTAATGCAGTATAGTGAATAATGCTTATGTTGTATGAAATATTTTTAAAAAAGCAGATAAATTTTGTTTTAAAGAACGCGAGAGCATTTTCAAAATGTTGACACGTGATATCATATGAAGATTTTTTTTGTTATTTATGGAAAGCTAATCAGTTCTATGTTCAAGCTCTTTACATTATAACATGAAATCAAATTACTGAACTTTTCCATACATAGAAATTTATCTTATTACATTTTTATTCATACTAAATGTTACTATCAGGAATATAAATTTTCTTCCGAAAGTATATTTTTATATTAAGATAAACAAACTATTAATGCAGTATAGTGAAGAATGCTTATGTTGTATGAAATATTTTAAAAAAAGCAGATAAATTTTGTTTTAAAGAACGCGAGAGCATTTTCAAAATTTTGACACGTGGTATCATATGAAGAAATTTTTTGTTATTTATGGAAAGCTAATCAGTTCTATGTTCAAGCTCTTTACGTTATAACATGAAATCAAATTACTGAACGTTTCCATACATAGAAATTTATCTAATTTTATTTTTATTCTTACTAAATGTTACTATCAGGAATATAAATTTTCTTCCGATAGTATATTTTTATGTTAAGATAGACAAACTATTAATGCAGTATAGTGAAGAATGCTTATGTTGTTTGAAATATTTTAAAAAAAGCAGATAAATTTTGTTTTAAAGAACGCAAGAGCATTTTCCAAATTTTGACAGGTGATATCATATGAAGAATATTTTTGTTATTTATGGAAAGCTTATCAGTTCTATGTTCAAGCTCTTCCCATTATAACAGGAAATCAAATTACTGAACATTTCCATACATAGAAATTTATCTAATTACATTTTTATTCATACTAAATGTTACTACCAGGAATATAAATTTTCTTCCGATAGTATATTTTTATGTTAAGATAGACAAACTATTAATGCAGTATAGTGAAGAATGCTTATGTTGTATGAAATATTTTAAAAAAAGCAGATAAATTTTGATATAAAGAACGCGAGAGCATTTTCAAAATTTTGACACGTGATATCATATGAAGATTTTTTTTGTTATTTATGGAAAGCTAATCAGTTCTTTGTTCAAGCTCTTTACATTATAACATGAAATCAAATAACTGAACGTTTCCATACATAGAAATTTATCTAATTACATTTTTATTCATACTAAATGTTACTATCAGGAATATAAATTTTCTTCCGATAGTATATTTTTATGTTAAGATAGACAAACTATTAATGCAGTATAGTGAAGAATGCTTATGTTGTATGAAATATTTTAAAAAAAGCAGGTAAATTTTGTTTTAAAGAACGCGAGAGCATTTTCCAAATTTTGACAGGTGATATCATATGAAGAATTTTTTTGTTATTTATGGAAAGCTAATCAGTTCTATGTTCAAGCTCTTTACGTTATAACATGAAATCAAATTACTGAACGTTTCCATACATAGAAATTTATCTAATTTTATTTTTATTCATACTAAATGTTACTATCAGGAATATAAATTTTCTTCCGATAGTATATTTTTATGTTAAGATAGACAAACTATTAATGCAGTATAGTGAAGAATGCTTATGTTGTTTGAAATATTTTAAAAAAAGCAGATAAATTTTGTTTTAAAGAACGCAAGAGCATTTTCCAAATTTTGACAGGTGATATCATATGAAGAATATTTTTGTTATTTATAGAAAGCTTATCAGTTCTATGTTCAAGCTCTTCCCATTATAACAGGAAATCAAATTACTGAACATTTCCATACATAGAAATTTATCTAATTACATTTTTATTCATACTAAATGTTACTATCAGGAATATAAATTTTCTTCCGATAGTATATTTTTATGTTAAGATAGACAAACTATTAATGCAGTATAGTGAAGAATGCTTATGTTGTTTGAAATATTTTAAAAAAAGCAGATAAATTTTGTTTTAAAGAACGCAAGAGCATTTTCCAAATTTTGACAGGTGATATCATATGAAGAATATTTTTGTTATTTATGGAAAGCTTATCAGTTCTATGTTCAAGCTCTTCCCATTATAACAGGAAATCAAATTACTGAACATTTCCATACATAGAAATTTATCTAATTACATTTTTATTCATACTAAATGTTACTACCAGGAATATAAATTTTCTTCCGATAGTATATTTTTATGTTAAGATAGACAAACTATTAATGCAGTATAGTGAAGAATGCTTATGTTGTATGAAATATTTTAAAAAAAGCAGATAAATTTTGATATAAAGAACGCGAGAGCATTTTCAAAATTTTGACACGTGATATCATATGAAGATTTTTTTTGTTATTTATGGAAAGCTAATCAGTTCTTTGTTCAAGCTCTTTACATTATAACATGAAATCAAATTACTGAACGTTTCCATACATAGAAATTTATCTAATTACATTTTTATTCATACTAAATGTTACTATCAGGAATATAAATTTTCTTCCGATAGTATATTTTTATGTTAAGATAGACAAACTATTAATGCAGTATAGTGAAGAATGCTTATGTTGTATGAAATATTTTAAAAAAAGCAGGTAAATTTTGTTTTAAAGAACGCGAGAGCATTTTCCAAATTTTGACAGGTGATATCATATGAAGAATTTTTTTGTTATTTATGGAAAGCTAATCAGTTCTATGTTCAAGCTCTTTACATTATAACATGAAATCAAATTACTGAACTTTTCCATACATAGAAATTTATCTAATTACATTTTTATTCATACTAAATGTTACTACCAGGAATATAAATTTTCTTCCGATAGTATATTTTTATATTAAGATAAACAAACTATTAATGCAGTATAGTGAAGAATGCTTATGTTGTATGAAATATTTTAAAAAAAGCAGATAAATTTTGATATAAAGAACGCGAGAGCATTTTCAAAATTTTGACACGTGATATCATATGAAGATTTTTTTTGTTATTTATGGAAAGCTAATCAGTTCTTTGTTCAAGCTCTTTACATTATAACATGAAATCAAATTACTGAACGTTTCCATACATAGAAATTTATCTAATTACATTTTTATTCATACTAAATGTTACTATCAGGAATATAAATTTTCTTCCGATAGTATATTTTTATGTTAAGATAGACAAACTATTAATGCAGTATAGTGAAGAATGCTTATGTTGTATGAAATATTTTAAAAAAAGCAGGTAAATTTTGTTTTAAAGAACGCGAGAGCATTTTCCAAATTTTGACAGGTGATATCATATGAAGAATTTTTTTGTTATTTATGGAAAGCTTATCAGTTCTATGTTCAAGCTCCTTACATTATAACATGAAATCAAATTACTGAACTTTTCCATACATAGAAATTTATCTAATTACATTTTTATTCATACTAAATGTTACTACCAGGAATATAAATTTTCTTCCGACAGTATATTTTTATATCAAGATAAACAAACTATTAATGCAGAATAGTGAAGAATGCTTATGTTGTATGAAATATTTTAAAAAAAGCAGATAAATTTTGTTTTAAAGAACGCGAGAGCAATTTCAAAATTTTGACACGTGATATCATATGAAGATTTTTTTTGTTATTTATGGAAAGCTAATCAGTTCTATGTTCAAGCTCTTTACGTTATAACATGAAATCAAATTACTGAACGTTTCCATACATAGAAATTTATCTAATTACATTTTTATTCATACTAAATGTTACTATCAGGAATATAAATTTTCTTCCGATAGTATATTTTTATGTTAAGATAGACAAACTATTAATGCAGTATAGTGAAGAATGCTTATGTTGTATGAAATATTTTAAAAAAAGCAGATAAATTTTGTTTTAAAGAACGCAAGAGCATTTTCCAAATTTTGACAGGTGATATCATATGAAGAATATTTTTGTTATTTATGGAAAGCTTATCAGTTCTATGTTCAAGCTCTTCCCATTATAACAGGAAATCAAATTACTGAACATTTCCATACATAGAAATTTATCTAATTACATTTTTATTCATACTAAATGTTACAACCAGGAATATAAATTTTCTTCCGATAGTATATTTTTATGTTAAGATAGACAAACTATTAATGCAGTATAGTGAAGAATGCTTATGTTGTATGAAATATTTTAAAAAAAGCAGATAAATTTTGATATAAAGAACGCGAGAGCATTTTCAAAATTTTGACACGTGATATCATATGAAGATTTTTTTTGTTATTTATGGAAAGCTAATCAGTTCTTTGTTCAAGCTCTTTACATTATAACATGAAATCAAATTACTGAACGTTTCCATACATAGAAATTTATCTAATTACATTTTTATTCATACTAAATGTTACTATCAGGAATATAAATTTTCTTCCGATAGTATATTTTTATGTTAAGATAAAAAAACTATTAATGCAGTATAGTGAAGAATGCTTATGTTGTATGAAATATTTTAAAAAAAGCAGATAAATTTTGTTTTAAAGAACGCGAGAGCATTTTCCAAATTTAGACAGGTGATATCATATGAAGAATTTTTTTGTTATTTATGGAAAGCTAATCAGTTCTATGTTCAAGCTCTTTACATTATAACATGAAATCAAATTACTGAACTTTTCCATACATAGAAATTTATCTAATTACATTTTTATTCATACTAAATATTACTACCAGGAATATAAATTTTCTTCCGATAGTATATTTTTATATTAAGATAAACAAACTATTAATGCAGTATAGTGAATAATGCTTATGTTGTATGAAATATTTTTAAAAAAGCAGATAAATTTTGTTTTAAAGAACGCGAGAGCATTTTCAAAATTTTGACACGTGATATCATATGAAGATTTTTTTTGTTATTTATGGAAAGCTAATCAGTTCTATGTTCAAGCTCTTTACATTATAACATGAAATCAAATTACTGAACTTTTCCATACATAGAAATTTATCTTATTACATTTTTATTCATACTAAATGTTACTATCAGGAATATAAATTTTCTTCCGATAGTATATTTTTATGTTAAGATAGACAAACTATTAATGCAGTATAGTGAAGAATGCTTATGTTGTATGAAATATTTTAAAAAAAGCAGGTAAATTTTGTTTTAAAGAACGCGAGAGCATTTTCCAAATTTTGACAGGTGATATCATATGAAGAATTTTTTTGTTATTTATGGAAAGCTAATCAGTTCTATGTTCAAGCTCTTTACATTATAACATGAAATCAAATTACTGAACGTTTCCATACATAGAAATTTATCTAATTACATTTTTATTCATACTAAATGTTACTATCAGGAATATAAATTTTCTTCCGATAGTATATTTTTATGTTAAGATAGACAAACTATTAATGCAGTATAGTGAAGAATGCTTATGTTGTTTGAAATATTTTAAAAAAAGCAGATAAATTTTGTTTTAAAGAACGCAAGAGCATTTTCCAAATTTTGACAGGTGATATCATATGAAGATTTTTTTTGTTATTTATGGAAAGCTAATCAGTTCTATGTTCAAGCTCTTTACATTATAACATGAAATCAAATTACTGAACGTTTCCATACATAGAAATTTATCTAATTACATTTTTATTCATACTAAATGTTACTATCAGGAATATAAATTTTCTTCCGATAGTATATTTTTATGTTAAGATAGACAAACTATTAATGCAGTATAGTGAAGACTGCTTATGTTGTATGAAATTTTTTAAAAAAAGCAGATAAATTTTGTTTCTAAGAGCGTTAGAGCATTTTGACAATGTTGACACGTGATATCATATGAAGAAATTTTATGATATCTATGAAAAGCTAATCAGTTCTAAGTTCAAGCTATTAATATTCTTATATCAATATGAAATCAATGAACTGAACATTGCCAAATATAAAAAAATTCTCTTGTTACATATAAGTTTCATACAAATATCCATTAAATTAAATATAATTTTTGAAACCGTTGAATATTTTTCTTTTAACATTGACCAACTTTGAATACAATTTTATGAAGATTCTTGGTGTTGTATAAATAGTTGAAACCAAATTAAAATATCTCTAATTTCCAGGTCGTGAGAGCATTTTTTCAGTTTTAATAGATGAAATCATAAAGAAACATTGGGAAAAAATGAACCGTTGTCTATGGAAAACTAATCAGCTCTAAGTTTATGGACTTAACACATGTGATATCAATATGAAGTCAATCGGACTTATAGTTTGGGCTGCAGAGAGGACACAAAAAAAAAACAACGTAAATGATGAATTCATAGAGAAGAAATCAAAAGTTGTCTATGGAAAACTAATCAGCTCTAGGTCTTTGCACTTTACACATATGATGTTAATATGAAGTCGATCAGACTTATAGTTTGGGCTGTAGAGAGGACACAAAAAAGATAAATGCTACGGCGTACGGCGTACGGCGTACAGCGTATACGCCATACACACAAACACATCACGACGAAACTCATAGTGTGCATTCTCTACATGATACCCATTGAGAAATTGATGTAAAAAAAATACGCTTAAATTTTGCGAAATCATGACTCTCCCCTATTCCATAGTGTGGAGAGTAAAAATGATAAGTATTATCCACCCAATACTGTATTATGTTTTGTTGACTTTTAAGTTTTTTTTTTTTCTTTTTTGTACTTGCATTTTTACTGTTTAAATAAATAAATAAAAATTAAATAAATAAATATGTTGTTTTCTTATGTTTTTTTTTATTATTATTATTATTATTCAATCTCTTCACGGGTTAACCGGTGAAAAAAACTAAACAACGGAGGAGTTCTCAAGTTGCTTAGTTATTATGCAAAATATTTATAGTAGTGATAACAAAAATTTTCGAACTATCGAACATGTGTTTATAATCACACTCTTTTGAATATGTGTGATTAAATTTGGCAGATCAAGTAACGGTATTATTGTAACTTTATTTTGTCCCCATTGGGTTTTGATCTGTTCTGCTAGAGGTAGGTACCTATCTTTGAATTTTTTCCGTATATTTTTGTTCTAAATTTGTTGTATTAGGAATAGATATATCATTTAAATGGGTTTGTTTTGTATTTTTCTCAATCAATGTTATATCGGGTCTATTGTGTAGGTTGATTCTATCTGTAATTATATCTCTGTTTTTCTTTGTAATTATATATTTGTTATTATTATTATTGTTGTTGTAACTTATGTAGTAGATAGTTCAGTGTTGGTCACAATCCACTCCTACGAAAACTATAAACACAAACGTTTTTTTTTTATTTAGAGTACCTAAAACATTTTAGAGTCTCAATAGAAGCAATTAAGCGACTCAATTATTTGTTTTCTGTTACCACAACTAAACGTGCCGACTTAAATTAAATACTAGACTTGAAAACTAAACATGGCCACGTACTTTATGTGAAACCAATGTACGTGTTCAATTTTCACAATTTTCTTGGAACTTTTCGGATCATTTTCCATATTTAGATAAGTAAACTTCTACTAGTGAGGCACCGGCTTAGAATAGTGCTTCCACTCTTTTCTATTATTGTTTTCGAGTGTCCTGTAAGAGCCGGGTAATCGAAAATACAACAGGCAACAATAACATCTCACATAGTTCAGCAATGAGGTTCACCACCCATTATGAATGTAGTGCCTTTTAGGTGAGACGAGACTGGTGTGTGGGTATACACAGATGTGTTGTGCTCCCTTTTATAAGGCAATCACACCCGCACACCTTTCGCTGGTTATCCCACTTTGTGGGATATGCCGTGATGGTATGAATGAATGAAAAAAAACTTCTACTAGGATATCTTAGGGGGTATTATATAAATGACTCAAGAGAATTCAGCATGTGAGTATAATATTATCAGACATTATTTTTTTATGACATACATTTCATAAGTGCCTTTTCAAACGATCCGGTTGCCGGGTAGCCGGAACCGGGTAACTGGCAACGAAGTGTATGGGCATGCATGGTAGCTTTCACACGAATCTGCATAATTTACCGGGCCGGCGGTGGACGGGTACACGCCGGATCCACTACTGACCGGAGAGAATTCTCATTTTGATAAATCAACGTGAAAAATCTCAACGTGAGAATTCTCATCTTAGAATTCTCACGTTGCAAATGGTTTTTTGACATTCTAAAGTTCGTAAAAAAACTTGTCTAAATCTTTCAGTAGGTCTGGAAATAAGGTATAGAATGCTCCACACTGTTATATTTTTATGTTTATTGGATGAACCCAAAAATGTCTTGACTTCCTTTTCTGTCCGCGGTATCTTTGATATAAAATCCACATTGCAATTATTTGTTTGCGTTCCATTTTTAATGAACACGTGACACAACTGTATTCACGTCGACGTTCTAGGGGCTACTGTCGGCTTCAAGCCGGGTCGTGTGAAAGCTCACCATGATACCGGCTACCCGGCGCCGGGTACCCGGCAACCGGAGCGTGTGAAATGGCACTAAATGTACTAACTTATGTCGGCCTTTTTGGTGCGAGTAAGACTTCTGCTTCTTTTAATGCTGGTTGAAGTCACTAGGCTCAGTTTGTTTATATTGTGATGTTGACTCCCAGCTGTTTCCACCTTTTTAAGGATTTTCCCAACATCCTTCATTCCTCTGGTTTTCCATGTAGCTATGCAGGGATTGATGTGGTAGTCTTTGGGAGTACCTACATACTTTCCACACGATCTCTCCAATACCATCTTCATAGTCTTGTTAAACAAATATGTGTATAGTGCATAACTTTGAGCTGATTAGTTTTCCACAAGCCATCCATTCATAAATATCTACAAATATGTCAAAACGTTCAAATTGCTCTCACGTTGTAGAAAATTGAGATTTTTAAATTTTTCGTTTAAAAATTTAGGTATTTACCTCCTCGAGATTTTCTTCATAAATTGTATTCTGCAGGGTTACTCATTAAGATAATTAGAATTAGATTCTGACTATAGAAATCTTTTAGATTAAAATTAATAATCTGTTAATTTAAACAAAGTTTAATTACAATTTCATACTAAACTTTGATCTTTGATCTTAAGGACCTTGTATACCCTGGGTATACGAATGTACGCAAAAATGCACACTAAACTACCTTCTAATGTGTGAAACATGAAAAAATATTGTACATCACCTGATATGCGATATAATAATAATAATAATGAACACTTCCTTGCAACCTGCGCAAGTGGCGAGTTTATTGCCGTATGGCAATTTCTTCCAACTAACCAGTGTTTCCAGACCAGAGAAGCAATATTTGCGTGAGAAATGAATTTAAATAAATTTACCCTCTGCTGGGAATCGAACCCAGGACGCCCGCACAGAAACCGAACGACTTACTAACTGTGCCAGGGCGGTCGGCAATATTTACAACATTTTATCATGCAAAAAAGGTAAAATGTAGAGGTTTTTTTTTAAATAATAAGAATATTAATTAAAATATTATAATAATAAAAAATTAGCCGGTAGAATTTTATATTATCTTTCGATTGAAATAAAAATCTAGGTACTTCATTGGCCTAGTAGTTTTTAAGTTACCTACAATAAAAACATATAAAAGGGTTTCACTAAAACCAACTTTTCAAGAAAAATATTAAACAGATTCAAAATTAAAAAAACTCATGCAATAGAATAAAGGTGTACAAACAAACTGTTTCTTATTACAAAGACGAAGGTATCTTTTGAGGGTATTAGGGAAATTATTTAAAATATACCATAAGTATAGCCTACTATAGTCCCTTAACGAATTTTTATGATTGAATGTAGATTTAGATACGATTATGATCAAGTAAGTACTTATATCGATATTTTTGAGATTAAGTCAAGATAAGAAGCTTCGGCCTTAATTCTTCTTCGTCCCCCCGGTGCATCATTCATAATTATTTTATTTATTTATTTTTATTTATTTATTTATGATCATATAAACATATACATTATTTTAATATAAGATAGCCGCCTCACTAGAATAAATCTGTTCTGAGGTAGCCACCTGTACATTTGTGAAATTATTACATTACAGTAAAAAACAAAAGAATAAGAAATCTATAAAAATAAACATTAGGAATAATTACATATTTTAAATTAAAAAATACAGATTTCAAAGTGAAATAGGTACACACAATCTATACAGACAACAAAAAATAATAAGTTAAGAAATTATTGTTGCAACGTTACTTTCATCTTTCGTTAATTCATCTTGGGACATCCTGTTCCGCTCATTCTCTGGATGTGTCCGGCCCATCTTCTGATTTTTATTTCACTGAAAATGGTAGGATCCTTGTATAGACCGTAAAGCTCCTGTGGCCTTCTTTCCATTCACGTGTAATATTTTGCGATAAGTTCCGCTAATCTTTACGTAGGTATCACAAAATGTAAAGTGAAAGTTACGTATCAGGAGCTGTCATTCATAACTATAATCTGTGAAACGAACGAATGTGTGTACGCGTCGCTTTATGTATTCACACAAAACTTAACACCACCTCGATATGCCGCATAAAACATTGCGAATAAATTCACCTGTCGAATGTCATACGTATTTCGCTCCAATCAGAATACCGCGTTACAAACGGAGAACGGAGGTTATCTCAACATATTATAGGTATATCGTGCGCGGAAGTTTACGCGCGCTATTAGTGTCCGCGGAAAACAGAATAACGATCTGCTATAAGAAACACATAATATGTAGCGTAAAAACTTGTGTAGGTATATTGCCCCGATAAAAGAACAGGAATAGGCCCGCTGGTTGTATCTAATAGATGTTTCCATACCACCAGAATTAATAGGTCATTTTTAGCTCGTTTACATACCTACTTGTGCCGATGTGTATGTACCTAAATCAAATATTGTATGCGTAGTGCGTAGGTAGGTATATAATATGCATAAGATAATGCAATCATACAATATTCGAGTTTTAATAAGTTGGTTATATGTAGGTTTTTTATACCGATCATTTTTATTTCTATAATAAAGGAGTGGGTTGCGACCAACGCTAAACTCTCCACTACACAATGAAGCTGCCCTGCTAATATTACACTCTAATATCAATATAAAATCAAATAACTAAACATTGCCAAACATAAAAAATTTCTCCTGTTATATATATTTTTCATACAAAAATCTATTACCTACAATGAATATAATTTTTCAAACGGTTGTATGTTTTTCTTTTAACGTTGACCAACTTTGAATGCAGTTTTTTGAAGATTATTGGTTGTGTATTAAATAGTTTAAACAAAATTAAAATATCTTAAATTTACAGATCGTGAGAGCATTTTTCAGTTTTAACAGATGAAATCATAGAGAAACATTGAGAAAAAATGAACCGTTGTCTATGGAAAACTATATAATCAGCTCTAAGTCGGCCTTTTAGTTTGATCTGTATAGAGGACACAAATTTTCATATTTGTGTACGGTATACGGCAAACAGGATACGGAATAAGGCATACACACAAAAACATCACAACGAAACTCAAATTATGGACTCTCTACACGATACCCACTGAGAAATTGATGTAAAAAAATACATACATACCATCACGCCATGTCCCTTACGGGGTAGGCAGAGAGAACCGGACGCCATATCTTTCTATCCTGGCACACATTCATCGCCTCGTCAACATTGCATCGTCTCATACATGTTCGTCTATTGTACATGCTTCTAACATTTCCGTCTTTCAGAATATCGTTCACATGGTCGTGCCATCCCTTTCTTGGGCGGCCCCGGCCTCTCAATCCATTACTATCCGCATTGTATATTATTTTCTTCGTCAGGCGTTCCTCATTCATTCTACCCATGTGGCCAAACCATCTCAGTGTGTTCACTTTCATTCTATTAATGATATCTTTCTTCATCTTACATTCTTTCCTTATGTTCTCATTTCTTACCCTGTCATACATCGTTCTATTGCATGTAAAAAAATACTCTTAAAAATTGTGAAATCATGACTCTCCACTATTCCATAGTAGTGGAGAGTAAAAAACAAAGAGTTTGTGTTATAATTTATTCAATCGATATCGACGATTTGTCAAATTGATTGACAAAGAAAACGTTTCATAAAACAATATTTAATTTCAAACGTCAACAATATCAACATTAATTTTTGTCTGTTGTGCGTTGGTGACGACGATATAATAATTATTATCGCGATAAGAATAATAATTATTGTAATTAACTCGTAAACTTCTTCAGTTGGAGGCTTTATGGGTGCAGATATTATATACCTACCTATAGGAAGTGGTTATCTGGGAATAATTCCGCCCCGGGGGAAATATTCATCATTATTATTATTATTATTACTTGCAACTTTCTCGTGCGCAGCAAGAAAACGTTGACAACTTATTGGTACATACCTATAGCTAGTCTCTTCATAGACTCCAGTGAGTTCTAGGAGGGAAGGGAGAAGGATCTGATCTCACAGAATCTCGTGACAAATTGCAAGATTAGAAGCATGGGGTTGCGATAACGAAGGATTATAACTTTGAATTGAATTTCGTTTAAATTAAGCCCCACTATAGAGATACACGCCGCGTGATGTGAATATATACCTAATACTAGTTGCATGTAACACATGAGATCCAACTGTCGATAGCGATAGTATGTATAGTTGAAGAATATGTACCAAACTATAAACCCATAGATACAAATTATTGAATATTTTCAGATATTTTGTTTTCTATACAACGTATGTAGGTATGTATGTCAAGATAGGATAGTATGGAGGAAGATCCTTTTTCCTACCCAGAATATGCAAATAGCATGATGGTATGTATGTATGTATGTTTGGAGATGAAGTATAAAACTATTAAGTCTTCTTACATATTGTGTATAGGCGACTGCCATACAAAATGTATGAAGCGATGTCGTCACTAAATTCAATTTTTAAAAAAATTGTTAAAAAAAAATTGAGATCTTCTACTACAATGTTAATATTTTTTATAGAAAATTAAATTATCTAGTTGGGGTGTTTCGGCTTTTTTCGATAATTGTAAAAGTTTTGGAAATATAGGCAGTTAAACTCATAAATTTATCATAAAAAAAATATTTTTCTTAATAAAAAATGTTTGAGAAACCCTGGAATTTTTTTGAATAAACTAATTTGAGATTTTGTATTTGTCTATATTGGTACCAATTTTCAGCGTTCTAGCTTTTATGGTTTCTGAGATATAGGGAAAAATAAAATAAAAATTCAAAAGTTGATAACCCCTGACTGAAACAAAAATTCAAAATTCCGAGTATAAAAGTTTTGTAGGCCTGTAACTGTTTATATATTCTGAAATTTAAGGCTCTGTAAATTGAGCGGATCAAAAGTTATAAGGGGGGGACGGACACACACACACACAGACATACACACACACAGACACACAGACACACACACAGACACACGAAATGTTCTACTCCGAATTCTGAGTAAATCCGTGTATGGAACATATATGCTGCGAAGCCTCTAAGTTGGTGTTTTTTGACTTCAAAGTTGGAAAAGCCGTGAAAAAAGTAGACCTCTCCATACAATTCTCGCGTATTCTGGCTTGATACATTGTCGATATGTTAAGAGAACAAAGTTCTCCTGAACAAATCGACAGTTGGACTACAAGTTATAGGTAATATCAAATAGTGCAGGGATATTACGTGAAACTTGTAGAAATTTCACTCTACATATTATATAGAATTCATTGAAAATATGAATGAATATTGATTGATGTTGGCATCAAGTAATACAGCGTATCTGTCTCGAGATGCATTGGTCCCGGCACAGGTTTTTTGCCTAGTGGGGCATTGCAGATTCAATTATTATCTATTGTAATGTCATCAATGTTTGTATGAATATAAAGTGAATAAAAATGAATATTTTATCTAACTCAATTTATGTTTTATATTTATCAATAATACAGCGATAAATTGTAAGTAATTAAGTCAATATTATGTAAATAATATGTAACGCCGATTTATGCTGCAAGATCATATAAAGGACGCTTATGTTTGATTGTTGGTTTCATTAAACAAATTATTTACTAGTAATTTGCTCAAGTTTTTAAAAAACTGAGAGCTTTAACTGAGAACAAAGGTTGTCGGTCATTACTTTGGGATGCACAAGACAGAGAAATAATTCACACGCAATAATTCTTGTTTCGAACACAAAACTAGACAAAAAACATTTCTAGCTTGTTGAGTTTGCTTTCTTCTCACTCGCACACAATCCATGTGGTTCCGCGCAGCAGAGAGAGACAACCTTCGTGTGGGACGAAGTCTTTCGACAACTTACGGCTCCGACTTACCGTTGGAAGAAGCCGAAAAAACAAATTGTTACAATTATAAACTGACACTATCCAATTAAATTAAATAATTGGTGATATGTGATTCAGGAGATCGCTGTGTTGCACTTGTTATCAAACATTTATTGTGTTTGTTCATTTAGAAATAAACTAAAAATTTGAAAAAAAAGGTATATATAAAAGGTGTATAAAATGTAAATAGGTATAAGTGGAAATTGTAAGTAGTATTATTAATTACATTGACATCATCAGGGGAGTAATATTACTCATATTTCAGAGCAATTAATACGGGGAAAGGAGAACGTGTGATGATATTTATTGACGTAACGAGAGAGGACATAAATTTAATACCTACTACATGATGTTAAATCATCCGAGAGTGGGATTATTGTTATTATTGTATGACAACCTTCGTCCAACAATTCGTCAACTAATTAATCATCAAAGTAACGGTACAAAGTAACAGATTCTATGAATTTATATTGAAACATTAACGTGACAATAAAATTATGCAATGAATAAAATACGTAATAGTTACGACATATGTTCCATAACGAAAATTATAAATTAAACTAGTTCCCTCGGAACAGGCTTTTGCCTAGTGAGGCAATGTATCCAAGTACCTAAAACTTGAACTATATTCGATTTGTGTTATATTAATTATTATTATGTAATTATTTTTATTTGGAAATAAAAAGAACAAAAAAAACTGTTTAAGACAATCCCTCCCGAATAACCCAAGCAACGAGTAGGTACCTACCAAAATTTGGCACATTAGTAGGTACCTACTTAAAAAGAAAAAAAAAAACAGCAATAAATAATGGACTGATCATGACAATGAAGGGTGTAAAGAAGGAATTGAAGGATGCAGATATCGTTCAAGAATGTTTAATCACTTTCTTCTTTTTCTTTACATATTTCCTCACTGCTGAGGATCGCGACCCATGATCGTAAATCCTGTTGAAGTCAGATTTACAATAAACTATTCGAGTTGTTTATTATACATCATCTGCATAATGTGCATAGATCCCAATTATTATGATGTAAAACTTTTATGAAAATAATAAAAAAAAATTAGATCTCATAAGATTGTCGTTCTGCCTCCCTAGACAACGTGTTATTTAGCTCAAGAAAAGATAACTCAATGTATGGAAGTGATAGTTGCCAGTTACGTGACAACTGTCACTTCCATACATTGGGTTATCTTTTCTTGTTTCTTTTCATGAGCTAAATGACACGTTGTCTAGGGGGGCTTATTTGCAAATATTTGTGCGCAGCTATTTTAATGGCAGTTTGAGTTGAGACTGCCTGTAGTCGTATTATACATATGTCTAATACCGCGTACCGTCGATATCGGAATTTTAGAGTAGAGCAAAATACTTATTATATTACATTCTATATTACATTGAAAAAATATGAAAACACAAAGCCCCAAGAGCTGACATGTTGTTATTTATTATTTTCAAAAGAAAGTATATTGAAATGTAATATAATAAGAATTTTAGAAAGTTTTTTGCTCTACCATAAAGCCACCGATATTTACTTACGTGGTGTTAAACTTAATCCGACTGTGAAATTTATTCAAATTATAATTAAAGCATGTGAAGCTGCGGGTATTCAGCTAGTTCAAAATATTTAATTGTTGATTTTAAAAATAAATATTACTTTAACAGTGTTGTCCCAATTACCGCTGACCAACATATTGATATCGAGCGGGTTCCATTTCAACGAAGAAATTCTTCCAGTATGAAATTTAAGCGAATCTTGGGGGGATGGATATATGTTCGATTCGTGACTGAAAACTGTAACAATCTGAAATAATCAAATAAATAAATAAATAAGAAAACGAGTGGGTTGTGTCCAACGTTAAACTCCTCACTAACAAGGCAAAGTATTCAAATTTTGTATGGAAAATGTGCCTTCAACCAATTTGAAAATAAAATTTTAAAATTATAAGTTTCCTGAGCTTGGGGTCACTTTGAAATATTTGACAGTTAAAAAAATTGAGAAGCACTTTTTAGATATCGTTCAAAATTGAAAGTGAGTATAAGAATATGCAAAATTTAAATATAATCGAATGAGTACCTACTTTAGTCTATAATCGATAAAGTAAAATGAACATGCCGTACATAGCACACAGCACATAGCACACAGACACAGATACATTGTGATGAAACTTTCAAAATACAATCTCAGCATGATACTAGTTGATCATCTGCAATAAAAATTACTAAATCATAACTCCCCACTATATCCCCTTGGGTTAGTGAGGAGTAAAAATGTACGCAAGTAGGTATCACAAAGTAACCGAAAAAGTTCATTAATAAATTAAATATACCTTAATGAACAGAAACAAGAATAATTATGGTAAGGATATCATCCTCTTACCACTATATTATGGTAGGTATTAACAAAAAGCAATAATATATAAGATTATGATACCTAATAAAAACACGTGTTGGATAATGTACTTGAATAAAGATGCTCGGGAAATATCCCATAAACTCGAAGAGAAAAAAAATATTTGTATCCAAGTATCATCGACATTGAAGTATTTGTATCCAAGTATCATCGACATTGAAGTATTTGTATCCAAGTATCATCGACATTGAAGTATTTGTATCCAAGTATCATCGACATTGAAGTATCGTTTATATAAATAATGTATAGGTAGGTAGGTATACCTTTTTTGTTTCTACATCATATATTCTTATCCTCGTCGATCTTCCACCCACGGATAAATACTTTCCATTCGGAGAAAACTCAATCACATTGACGTCATAGTGCTCTGGAAAAGACAAAGTAATCTCAAAACTAAATAGACAATAAAATTATAATTACACATTTCAGGTCAGAATGAAATAATATTAATATCAATTATTTTATTTTACACTCACACGAAAATTTGCTAAACGATTAGGTATGATGAAAATTTTCACATCAAAATTTACCTGATCAATTATTTAGTTCCAAAGCATTAAATTAGTGGCATTATAATGAGTATACTCTCGAAACTAGATTCCAAATCCAATTAAAAAATACTTACCGAACCTCTGAGTTTCAATGATATAGGTAGGTTTTTAGCGAAAGTGAGTCAAGTCCGCTGAATCTAGCTTCGGTCAATTTGATTACATAATATCAATCATTGTTGCCGCCAATACGGTATACAACCGTAGCGTGAACAATAAAGTTCGTTTGTAGTTAAGGCCGTAGCCAGGGGGGGGGATCAAGAGGAATTGATCCCTCTCCAAGATATTTCACTCTGTTGTTATACAAAATATAATAGTTAAAATCACTACAAACAAATTTCCCTACCTCCTTTTATTTTTATTATGTATGACTGTGCTTTATGCTCGCTTGGTACTCGCACCGGGATAGCTCGCGGGGCAACTTGTTTCTACAGTTCCACTAAGCTAACCCCCCTCCCCCCCTGGAAATTATTTTCTGGCTATGGCCTTGTTTGTAGGTGATTGAATTTGGGAAATCGACAGTATAACCTAAGGTGTATTATCCAACTGTCGATTTGTTCAAGAGAATTTATTTCTCTTAACATATCGTCAAAGTATCAAGCCAAGAAGTCAAAAAAAAAACCAACTAGAGGCTTCGCAGTATAATATATAATATGTTTTATACATGGATTTACTCAGAATTTAGTGTGTCTGTATGTATGTATTCCCCCCCCCCCTCCCTTATAACTTTTGATCCACTCAATGCACAGAGCCCAAAATTTCATTAAAATTAGATAGTTATAGGCCTATAAAAAAATTATACTCAGTATTTTGAATTTTTGTTTGAGTTGGGGGTTATCAACTTTTGAAATATAGAAAAATACAAAATCTTAAATTTTTTTCAAGTTCCAGAGTTTCACAAACACTTTTTATGGAGAAAAACATTTTTTTATGATAAATTTATGAGTTAAACTGCCTATATTTCATTTTTTTAAGTATATCAAAAAAGCCGAAATACCCCAACTAGATAATTTAATTTTCACTCAATAGTATGATAGGTAGGTACCTACCTACTTTTTCTACAAACATACAAAAACCTGTAATATATTCAAAGCGATCTTGAGGTGAGGTTATCACAAAAACGGCGCTATAAAAATCATCCTAATTTATTTATTATTTATTTATTTATACATGCATGTCATCATGCTGTTTTCATATTCTGAGTAGAAAAAAAGACTAACTGCTATGCTATCCTATCCTGACATGCATACCTTAATATTTTATATAGAAAAAAAATTGTGTTAGTGTTTATAGTTTGGTAAGTATTCTTCAATTATACATTAGGTACTATCGCCATCGACAGTTGGATCTCATGTGTTACATATAACTATTTGTATAATACTTGTATTATATACAAATAGTTGTATGTAACACATGAGATCAGTGTATTATGTTTTAAATTAATATATAGTTAGGATGTAAATCAAATATGAAGATACCCATTTAAAAATAGATAAAATAGTTTTCTCAAACCTTACTACTGAACCCAAGGTGTCTGATTCTCTTCAAGAAACTATACTTAATAGAAACAATTGAAACTATCACGCTGTCTTCTTCTTCTTAATCTTCTGAACCTTCTTGGACATTCGTCTGCTTGATGATCCAACGAATATTGAGCACAAACAATCATGAATCGTAAACTCGTGATACTACATCATATAAGAAGTTATGGCAATCTTAACATTAGTACATACATATATACATACCATCACGCCATGTCCCTTACGGGGTAGGCAGAGAGAACCGAACGCCATATCTTTCTATCCTGGCACACATTCATCGCCTCGTCAACATTCATGCATCGTCTCATACATGTTCGTCTATTGTACATGCTTCTAACATTTCCGTCTTTCAGAATATCGTTCACATGGTCGTGCCATCCCTTTCTTGGGCGGCCCCGGCCTCTCAATCCATTCCTATCCGCATTGTATATTTTCTTCGTCAGGCGTTCCTCATTCATTCTACCCATGTGGCCAAACCATCTCAGTGTGTTCACTTTCATTCTATTAATGATATCTTTCTTCATCTTACATTCTTTCCTTATGTTCTCATTTCTTACCCTGTCATACATCGTTCTATTGCAGATTCTTCTTAGCGATCTCATTTCAACAGCATTTATTCTGCTTTCGTGCGACTTCTGCCATGTCCAGGTTTCACTTGCATACGTCAATGTTGGCACTAAGATAGCGTTATGAATGGCAACTTTGGCAGCCTTTGATATGTTGCGATCATTCATAACTGGTCTCAGTGCTCCATTCACTCTGTTTCCTGCCATAACTCTTCTTTCGATATCCTTATCGGGTCGTCCATTCCGTTGAAACATGCTTCCCAGATATACATACTCGTCGACTTGCTCGAGCCATTCATTCTCTACTCTTATTTTACACGCTGTTCTGCTTTCACTCTTTTCATAGACCATTACCTTTGATTTGCTGGCATTCATTCTCAGACCGTTCTCTATGCATCCTTCATATACCATGCTTACAAGATATTGTAACTCTTCCATACTTTCAGCTAACAGTACTTTGTCATCTGCATACATCAAATCACGCACTATTACATTACTCAGTTTCAGACCCTTGCTTTCATCCTTAAGGGCTCTTATACAGAAGTCAATGTACAGGTTGAAGAGCCATGGAGACAGCACGCATCCCTGTCTAACGCCATTATTTATCGAGAACCACGATGTTACTGTGTCGTTGACACGAACACATGCTTCGCTGTTCTCATATAATGACGCGATTACGCGTATCAGCTTACTCTTCACTCCATACGCTGATAGTATATCCCATAGTTTCTCTCTAATAACTTTATCATAGGCCTTTTCTAGGTCTATAAAGGCACAGAACAGTTTCTGGTTTTTATCCAGAACCTTCTCTGTGACCATTCTTAGAGTAAAAATTTGGTCTATACATCCTCTGCCGCCAACAAACGCTCCTTGGACATCCCATATCTTGCATTCCGTAACCTTTCGTACTCTTTGATCCAGGATCCTTGCGTACATTTTACCAACTGAGCTTAACAAACTTATGGCTCTATAGTTTTTGCAGTCGAGTTTCGATCCTTTACCTTTATACAAAGGTACCACGACTGCATTTCTCCAGTCCGCAGGAGTGCGTCCTGCTTCCCAACACAAGTTGAAAAGAGAGTGGTACCACTCCAACGTCTGCTCGCCGCCATATTTTATAAGTTCAGCTGATATACTATCATATCCGGCAGCTTTTCCCGCTTTCGCGTGTTTTACTGCTTCAAGCACCTCCTCTCGCGTAATTTCATCTTTTTCGTCTTCACTTACTTGCCATGCTCTCTGACTCACGCCCCCGCTTATACCGCTATCGTATAGCTCCATGAAATATTCTTTCCATCGTTCTTTCACGCCGTCTTTATCCATAATTATTTTTCCGTCTTTATCATTAATTCCTTGCAATGCTTTCACACTTCCATTTTTCCTTTTCGCTACGCCTTTCCAGAACATTTTCATGTTTCCAGGAAAGTCGTTGGCTATTTTCAGGCTTTCTTTCTCTTTCACACGATCTTTTTCTCTTTTTACGGTGTCTTTTACTAGTTTCTTGCACACTTTATACTTCTCTTTTGCTCTCTCTTCACTATCCGATCCTTTCGCAGCTATTAATTCCATCCATGCTTTTTTCTTTTCACACACAGCTAACTTAACTTTCTCATTCCACCATGCGTCGCCTTTCTTTCCACCTCGTTTAGCAACACCACAGACATTCTTCGCTGTCTTGCACACGGTCTCTTTCAGGGTCGTCCATGCGTCTTCCATATTTTTTTCTACTATGTGTTGCTCTAAGAAGTTCGTTTCCAGTCTTTTTTCCATATTCATTTCTTACACTCTCATCTTGCAGCCTTTCAACTTTGGTTCGCTTCGGTGGTTCACTTCGGTGGGTTTTAGAGCGCCAGCCGGTGAAAAGATCAATTCTTGATATCACCAAGTAGTGATCAGTCTCCAGCTCCGCGCCCCTATACACTCTAGTGTCCACTGTCGCTTTCCTTAGTGCGGCGTCAACACATACATAATCAATAATCGACCTTTCATTCCCTTTCCCATGTATACTGGTGCACTCTTTTGTGGCTGAATACTGAGTTCGCCACAAATAAATTCCCTTCCGTGCACACTTCTAGTAGCCTCTTTCCATTGTCATTCACTCTAATATCGCCGTGGGGGCCGAGGACAGACTCGAAATCTTTCCTACGGACACCCACCCATCCATTTAGATCTCCAGCCAGAATCACTCTTTCATTATCCTTCCTCTCGTTCATTATTTCGATCACACTGTTCCAAAAATCATCCTTTTCACTTTCACTGTCGGAGTTCCCAGGCGCATATCCTACTATTAGAAATACACTTGTTATTCCGATCTTCATCCTTACCCACATCAGTCTAGGCCTTGCAAGCTTGTACTCTTTCATACATTTCCCCATTCGTTCCGCTAGAATCACACCGACCCCTTTGCATGCAAACTCGTCACTCTTCACTCCCGACCACAGCTCTATCATACCATCATTCCTAACGTTCATCCCACTTCCTTTCTTTTTTGTCTCACTTACACACATAACATCTATTTCTTTACCTTTCATTATGTTGCATAGTTCGTTTATCTTTCTATCCATCCCTCCTCTGATATTCCACACTCCCACTCTGCACTCGGTTCTCCTCTTTTCGCCTACCCCCCGGACCATGCCATGACGAGTGGCGGGCTGCATCGATGGTCTCCTAACGGAGTCCAGGAGGTTTTCCTTCCTTCACTTATGCATACATCACACTTTCCCACACATTCATCATCTACGATTACACATATCTATCCTAGTTACAAACACTTAATACAAATATAAATACCTACTTAAACACTGTGCAAGTCCCGTTTATCCTACACTACACAGCTTACATCTAGATAGAAGTATAGAAGCTATGTAATTAACATTACTTAATAAAAACTTATCACACTATACCTACTATATCTCAACAAATATACACATATGAAAATCACTTAAATTCCGGCACAGTTCAAATGGTCAGATTCTTATAATAAGTAACTTAAATTTAGGCACAGTTCATACACAATTCACTTAATCTATTAATTCACTTAAGTTCAATTATTAGTTCACTTAATCTATTAAAAAGTTTATGATACTTAATGTACTAAAAAGTTTTTGGTACATCCTTCGTGTCTTGTCACTTTTTCATAGCTGGCGTTGACCCGGGTCATTTTGTTGCCTCCACAGGGTCTCTTCTACTCCGTAGCGATCCCGCACTCGCTGGGGGCTGCAATACTTCCTGACGTGCACATATTACCCGGGTATGAGCGGAAACAACTGTTTGTGCATCCCTTCTTCTACCTGCCCTGTAGGGGATGGTCGTTTTATGGTTGGTCCTGGCCTGCACTCATCCTCATTCTTAATGCGCATTCCTTTGCCGAATATGGTTGGGATGTCCTTACTGGCATCTCAGGTCGCGTGGCAGGCATGTACACATCTGGTTGCTGTCTCCCACATCACAAATTTGGGCAGTGTTTTTTATTTCACTCTTTATTGCTTTTCGCACTGACTGACTTCGGGGACGAAACATATGTTTTGACCTGCCAAGCTAGGGTAGGTATGGGAGTGGACCTTTCTTGGGTGTAGTGTCGAGAGTGTTACGATTCAAGTATGTTTTGCTACCGCGATCTTTTGCTATCAAGTATGTTAACTAACACGCGAATAATTCACTCACTTGTTTCTATTTTATTGCGCGGTTGTTTTTGTACATTCTTATGACAGAACACTTAAAGATTACACACTTTTCCATGGGGTTAAATTCCACACTGGTATATTTATACTAGACGCGAAAAAACTGACAATTTCACGGAGCGCATCGCAATGCGTGCGTCCGCTTCGGCGCACCAACAAATGCTTTTTTGCTCATCCTAACATTAGTGATGAGCAAAAATACAAGACTGGGGTGGTTACAAGTGTTGGAAGAACGCTGGACAACCTATTTACACGGAATTTCCAGCAACAGGGAATACCAACAACCTGTGACTGTGGATAGCAGTAGATCACAGTACATCTGTGCATCTATATACTCCAGGTACCTAAGAAAAAATATTTTAGTACCTTGAACAAAGACATTAGGATCGTTGGCTGGACTTAAAAATCCTACAGTGCCCTTTTCCTCTGCAATCAGAACCATGTCCTCTGAGGATGGATGAAATCTAGCACATGTAGGTAACGCATTGATAGTCCTGTGACGACATATGACATTTCCCGTTAGACTACATCTCACCTTAAATGGAATAAACTTTTGATGAAAGTTGTCTTTTGCACTTCACGTCTATAATTTATTGAAAACGTAAAATATAATTCTAATTGTATAGTGTGAAAAATGGTACCTATATTTACATATTTCCTGATTCACGGCACAAATTTCCTTATACATACATACATAGGTAGGTAGGTACTTACAAACATAAAAAATACACATTTTTTTTTAGAGAAATAAATTAAATAAATTTAAATCTTAATTAAAGATTAAGATACAAAAGGACAATTCAATATAACTCGGACACTTGTGCAATTGAATTGAATTATCATAGAATAAAGAATTTTTTTTTTCATCATAACACATGGTACAGTAGAAATCACATATTATTAAATCGGGGTTCTGTGTATCTCCTTCTTACAGTAATCAACACCAACATCAAAAAAGTCTATACTTGAGGAATATTCGTTACTTAGACGTTGTATGCGAACGAGCGCCAAATTTTGTAGTGCATTTGTAAGATAATTGTCACAATAAAAAACACTTGAAACATATTTTCATTCCAACAATTTAGAATCTATTGTTTCTTAGGCAAATTGACTGCGTATCTACCTATATTAATATTCAAGGAACAGGCGTGAACAACACAAGTAGAAGAAGAAGAATATTGACTGAGGAATAAACATAAAATCATCCATATTGAGGGATGCCTAATATGCCTACCATATTACCGGGTCTCACAAACTAAACACCACATTATTATTTTGACAATTGATGAAGCGCCGTTTTCACAAAATATCGTCTCAAGAGTGGGTTATCTTCTGCGTTTGATTTCCACTAGGAAGATTCACAATGTATGAGGCAGTGTCCTCATTTTGTGTCACAATGTATGAGGCAGTGTCCTCATTTTGTGTCACAATGTATTAGGCAGTGTCCTCTGTGAGTCATTTATAAGGTCTACTACCTATAAGGTATTCTAAAACATTTATCACTTACTTCAACATTGCCTAAAGTATGAACTGTGACAAGATTTGTGCCATTTTTTGAAAAGTCCATGCTGATTAGAGCACCATGTCGTTTTGGAAATAATACTTTATTTTCTTCAGCGTTCGAAATGGATGATACTAAAAATCTCCCATACTGCTCTTCAATACATCTCTCTAATTTTCTTCTGAAAACTTTATTGTGAATGTCAATGAATGAACTAGTTTCAGATGGATTGTTTTCCATCTTGGATGTGACAGTTGTCAACCATGACAGCAAAAACAAACACAACGCATATTCAATTTAATAAATTATATTTTTTCTATGAAGTAAAATTCGAATATTAAAATTATTTTCTCCCTTATAAACCATAGGATATATTCTTTGTTATAAACTAAGTGAACACGCGCGATGAATAGCAAAAACACATTTTTTGTTGCTTTGTGTTAGGCACTTATCGATGATCGTGTGATCTGTCGATGTTTTCGTGAATAAAATGTTCTGTCTATAATAGATAACAAAAATGGATTTTAGATAGTATTTATTGATTTTAATTAATTAATAACGGGGAGCAATTTGCTGTTTTTATTTATTTACTGTACGCAAATTATTATATCATTGCATTTATTTACTGTACGCAAATTATTATATCATTGCATATGCAGATACATAAGCGATAAGCGAAATAATTACAAAATAATATAAAACTTTAGCGACACCTATGACGTATTTGTAAAATTTCCTTCGATATAAACCAAACCTTATGAAACAACTATATAATAAATTTCGTATTTTTTCATAGATGTCGCTAAATCATATATTTTTTTTAAATTGTTATATTAAGAAAAGAAATAGGTATTTCAACAGCAAATAATAAATTTAAAAATAATAAAATTTATTTCATATCACAGACTTTGTGTTTTAAATATTTTGATTCATAAATTTGCACTATTTCTATGATTTAAATAAAGAAATCGTAATAATACGGCTCAATATATTTCCGACTGGTAACACATAGCCGCCATTCTGTTTTTTCTGGTGTTGCGGGTGGATGCCGTTCTGTATCGAAATCGATTAACTAGGCGAATTTGATTGAAAAGTGTTAAATTATATTTCGAAGGTGAGAAATATTGCATACAAAATGATTTGTAATTAAGTGTGTAATATTATTAATCACAAGAGTACGGGCGTGGTGTCAACGAATCTATATTATACGAGACTGTCATGGAAGACTGTTTTGTTGTGAAAGCGGATGTGTATTATTGAATGTGTTCTTAAAACACAAGACGGCTTGCCGAGAACCCATTTAACATCACAGAAACAAACTATTATATGTTTATAATTGCATTGAGACGTTACAAGTTCTCTTGTTTTTATCAATATGCCGTGCATTCGTCTCGGTTTCTTGCTGCGTTGCCATTTTTCTAAGATAATACGGAATGTCTACAAATTAACATAGATAGTCCATTTTTGTGTTTACCATTATTTATCTTATTTCAGGTGTGGATTAAACTGAGCAGCCATGAGCTATCAGTTGCCGCCTTCTCAAAACAGGACAAGTAAGTTAATATCTATAGAGTTCATTATTATCTATTGAAATAAAGTTTTCTATATCTTATTAAGAATGAGTCATTAGTTTATAGCACACACCTTCCAAGTTATTTCTTGGAATTCAGATTATTTCTTATGAGAATTTCCTTGTTCTGCATAGTGTAGTTCCTATGAATGATTAATTAGTAATATGTAAAGATTTTGTCTTATTTGTATTTTAGGTAATTTCAATTCCTACAAACAAAACAATGCAAAGAGAAAGCACTGATTAAATACTTGGTATATTTTTAAATTAGCACAACATTAGTATAGATATTTACTATCATTAAGTAATGTTTATATAGGATTTCCTGCTCCATATTTTTTTGTGCAAAAACAGTATAAATGGATGTTATGTGTAGAATTTAAATATGTTAAGAGTTATACTGCCAAAATATGATGATATAATTTTTATATTATGTTTTTGTCAATTATTTTTCGAAACTCCAATAATGAAATAAATTAATAAAATAGTTGTGATATACCTTCAAATAATAAGCACCTACGATTCTCGTTACAATTCATTCCACTTTTATTGAAGTAATTGTTAGAAAAATAAATCATCCTTATGAAAATTATATATCTATTTCTTAA
This sequence comes from Molanna angustata, assembly GCA_963576475.1. Taxonomy (NCBI): domain Eukaryota; kingdom Metazoa; phylum Arthropoda; class Insecta; order Trichoptera; family Molannidae; genus Molanna; species Molanna angustata. Next base: position 27,467,583 of record OY754970.1, read on the forward strand.
AATAAGGTTAAATAGCTTGTGAATGAAATAGGTTAAGACAAAATTCATATTCTGTTCTGTACACTGGATTTGTTGACCAATCTGTTCTACAATCTCGCGCGGTACTTGTCATAATGTGAATGTCGGCTAAAAATATTGAATGAAATTTCATTTGATAGGTTTTTAGTCTATTCTTGAATCATGCAAGAATAGACTAAAATCGTTCAACATTGAAATATCACATGGAAGAAGAGCCCTAACAGCATTTGGGATGCGTATGAAGTATTTTTTTGTCATTATTTTATATGGTTGTCAAAACAGAAACATCTTCAATGCAATTTTATGATAGATTTCGTACCATCTTATTGACTATGACGCTTCCCATTTTATCGAACCATTGGTTATTAATATTTAAAAAAAACTTCAGGAAACATGTTAAGTACAAAATATCTATTTACAATGAAATAAGAAAAATATGGCGGGTGTTATCAAAAAAAAAAAAATTAAAAAAAGTGTATGACAAGGTGACGCAAGCCCTCAAAAACTTTTCAAACTAGCCCTAGAAGACGTATTTAAAACAATAAATTGGGCATACAAATAAATTAAACATATCTGAATCATTGTTGGCCTTCACGGTTCAGTTGGTTAGGTATCTGACTGCTGATCCAAAGGACTCGGGTTTGATTCCTGGTAGAGACACAGTTTTAAATTGTTTTCAGTCTGGATCTGTGAGACGATTAATATCGTAAGTCTCCAAAATGTGGCAACTTGTTATTGGGTGCATGTTAAATTAATATTTGACATAGTACCTGTTAGTTGCCCGAGAAAAAACATTAAGGGCAAGTTTACATAAATAAAAATATATTTGCGGGGGTGAAGAACGGAGCGGGAAGAGTGAAGTAATATTACGATAATCTGCTAACATACACGAAACTTACGGTCGAATGATGCATCGTAAAGAAGTAATATGTATTCTACGTATTCGTAAAAAGGTGATATCTAATACGCGTACTGCGATGTGCGGAAGGAACGTTCTACAGTTTGTATTACACAGTACCATAAAATTCACAGCAAACTCTAGCGACTTCAAAACATATGAATATACTTGCATAGTTCGGTTTTAAGTTCACACACATATAAAGAAAAGTAATCTCTGTTACGCTCATAAGTGTGTCCGCGTGCGAAAGAGACAGAGTTTTTTGACTATGCATGTGACGGTCTACAAGTCTAGGCCTATATGTACATAGGCGTGCCGTGGTTTATTTATTTTTCTTATAAATTATCTTTTAAGTTTTTGATAAAATAAAAAAACATCGTAAGTATAAGTTGTAAATTCTTATTTATGGCATATTATGTAAACAAGATGTTAAATTTAGTATTTTATTTTATACTTTTTAATATAATAATATTACAATAAACAAAAATACACATATATAAAAAAACATTGATAAAAAAAAATAATAATAAACACTTCCTTGCGAGTTTATTGTCAAATGTAAATTCCTTCCAACTAACCAGTGTTTCCAGCCCAGAGAAGAAAGAATCGCGTGAGAAATAAATTTTAAATAAATTTCTCCTCAGCTGGGTATCGAACCCAGGACGCCCGAACGGAAGCCAAACGACTTACCATTATGCTACGGCCGTACTATAATGTCAGGTTTCTTATCCACCCCCTTCAGAAGGACCAAGAGTACGTCAAAAATTTTATTCATGCTCCTAATATTTGAGTGTACACCACAAAAATGTATGTTTAAAGCTGATATCTGACTATTGTATTCATCGAGAGATTTCACAAATTTCTTGTTTCACATTACAACAATCATCAAATATGTTTTGCAATTCTTCTGACATTTTTAAATATAGTTACAATAGTAAAATTATTTTGTAGAAAACGAAGAAATTTTATTCGCAATTTTAATCTGTCGTCCACGAAGATTACCCATCGTAAAAAAATAAAAATATAATTAATATTTTTATGTTCCACCACTGTACGTAAACCAATTTTTTACTCAGCTCACTCACACACTAACACAGGTTTGAGGGTAAAGCAGTATAATAGAGAGAATGTTCTGTGGAAATAAAATTGACGCAGTCCAGACGTCCGAACTCGTTCAAGCCTTGCGAGCGACTAATTGTTCTTTTAGTTAGATGAAACAGAGGTTCATTAAATATTTTATAATAATATTTTCAAAAACTTAAATAAAAATTTTAATAATAGAAATGATTAAGAAGGCTATTTTACACAATAATAATGTAGAATATTTGTATTCTGTATAATATTTATACCATTAAAATGCTTAGAAATGTATAGAAATTTGATTTAAAAAAATCGTGTTTTCAAATCTCTATTACAGCTTAAATAAAAACAAAATCAAAATTTCCTCACGTCCAGCACTAGAATTATATGTTATCTAAAATATTTGAAAAAAAATGTCTTGTTTCATTAACGTTTCTTCGAGTAATGTTTATTATCATAACACTCAAAATCTGAAATATTTGTTTGAACTATTTTTAAAATGCTTATAATTACAGTTACAAATAAAATAATGAAAAATAAGGACGTGGAGCACAAGAAAAAATATTGATAAACAAAATAATATTTGTGTGAGATAAATCAAATATTCCGTTCAGCCATAATTCTTATCCAAATAATGCAGAATAATGCATATTTTCGTGAAGTCCGATAATATCGTGTTTAATTAAATTAAAATTTTCATTTTGCAAACAAAGCTTTTCAAAGTATATCCTTGGAAACAGGGAGATGCCCTTGAGATTGAAAGCTAAAGTCTACAACTCGAGTGTCTTGGCAGTGACGAATAACGGCCCGAAACTATGTCCCTCACTGCCAAAAGTTTATTCAAAATGCGTTCAGGAAGCAAATGTTGAACGTCAGTCTCTGAGATGGAATTAGAAACTATGAGATTAGACATTGAACAAAGGTTGCCGACATTGCAGAGAGAGCAGCAAGGCTGAAATGGCAGTGGGCGGGACATGTTGCGAGGCAAGGCAGTGTCAGATGGTCACCTAGAATTCTGAATTAAAGTCCCAGCCCCCCTAGACAATGTGTCATTTAGCTCAAGAATGTTGCCAGTCACTAGACAACTGTCACTTCCATACATTGAGTTATCTTTTCTTGCCGTTTGTAAATGCGGTTATTTTTGACAGATAAAATCATGCGACATTAAATGTCGAGTGGTTCTATACCACTCTTCAAAACCTCGAATGATTTTCATTTGACTATGTCGCATGCGAGACTTGAGAATAGTATTATCATGTGCAAAAGTAATATGTCATATACAACTTTAGAGAATAGGGTCCCAGTCCACTAACCACTTTGCTTACTGATCCTGTTTGTATATCTTTTTCACCTATTTTCAAAAGCAAATATCCAGTTGGTTTATTACATTAGAGAATTTGTTTTCAGTGTCCCACAACAACTATCCCGGTCCTGAGGTGCCCATGGCCTCCAGCAAGGAGCAAACCTTGCTGTGGCAGCAAGGATCTTACCTGGCTGACTCAGGTATCAACTCTGGAGCTGCCACTCAGGTCCCTTCACTCTCCGGGAAGGAAGATGACGACATGGAGGGAGATCAGCTCATGTTTGATCTGGATCAAGGTTTCACTCAGGGATTCACACAAGATCAGGTCGATGGTAAGTCATCATTTTCACTACTGTTGATGTCTCGAGTAATTGTAATAACAAATTTAGTCCTGTAAACTCATAACATTTTTTGTCAGATTATTAATATTTATTTAAAAATATACAGTATAACAATGTATGATCTAAAAAGGAATTTGGACAAAATATATAATACAAAATATGTAAATTGTGCTTAGAATGAAAATGGGTTGCCAGAGATGGTTTGTGGCACAATTTTTTTCATTGTTTTGCATGTTGTGGTGTGCTAAACATCAACTTACATTCTAATAATGGATTATTAATATGGCCCTTGACGTGCTAAGAATATAAGTGGTAATGAACGAATATCGAAAAAAAATTTATGAAGGTGAGATAAAAGTGAAAAACAAGAGTTGCCCAGTAAAAAAACAGTGTGACCATGTGTTATATTGCGAATATAGGAAGCTGAATAAATTATAGTCATGTAACAAGAGCAGCAGATGATCAATGGTCCAAATGTATTGAGTGGCGACCGAGAACTGGCCATAGAAATCCGGGCAGACCACAGGCAAGATGGTCTGATGACAATGTGAGTGGCAGGAGGTCTATGGTATAAGGTGACGAGGGATAGATAAGCATGGAGGTCGAAAGAGGAGGCTTATGTTCAACACTGGACTGTGAATGTTTAGTCTTTTGAGGATAATGTATGATTGTATGTATGTTTATTGCGATGTATATGATTTTTTACCTTGTTCTGTAGTATAATGTAAGTTTCGTTACAGACATGAACCAGCAGTTGTCGCAGACTCGCTCCCAGCGAGTGCGTGCTGCCATGTTCCCTGAAACTTTGGAGGAAGGTATTGAAATCCCCTCCACTCAGTTTGATCCGGCTCAACCCACCGCTGTTCAGCGTCTCGCAGAGCCCAGCCAAATGCTGAAGCATGCCGTGGTCAATTTGATCAACTATCAGGATGATGCTGATTTAGCCACTAGGTAAACTATACATTGACTAAATTCAATATGTTGTCTTTTTTCTTTCTTAAGATTAAAAATACTTAATAATTGCCACCAGGATTCCACTAGTGTTTGTTTCCACTGTGTCTTAGTGCGCAAATGGGCTACGACAGTGGGTGCACGTTGTATACTTTGGCGCCATACTCACAGGTGTCTTTCTCTCTGTAACCCCATTATGGTCACTGTAACAGCAGGAAAAACCTGTTCTGAGCCTATTGGGCGCCCTCCATGTTGGATAAGGCAGTTTATGTCCCACTGGCACGTCCTCCGCGGGTGGTAGCTGCTTGGGTTCAACACAATCATGCCACAATGAGTCCGTTCGACATCTTGCTGCAACACGACGCTGTTTCATTGATTGCCACATCTACCCTTTTTGCGTGTGATAAGGTGTACCATCTGGTGCAGCATATTCAGCAGCGGAGAAACACAGTACAAGTGCCGAGGTTCTTAGAACATGGGGTTGAACTCTCCACTTTGTGCTTGTCAGTGGATATTATTTCTGGCACTTTCTTTATCATCTACAGCAGTATCATCTGCATATATGAATTGCCTTGTTTGAGGGTTTATGGGTTGGTCGTTATATATACATTTTGTAGAGGATTTGTGCAAGAACACTACCCCACAGAAGGCTATTTTTCTGGTTTCTCCAACGGCTTCTTCTTGTCTGAAGAGTGACGTAGAATCTTCTGTTGTGTTATAAATTTTCCACAGAAGTCTACGGTGGTTCACGGTATCATACGCTGTCAATAGATCAATGAAGGCACTTCAGTGATCATACCTTTATCGAAACCATCTTCAGTATGTTGAGTAATATCAAGAACCTGCCTTCATCAGGGTCTGCCAAGTATTAAACCTGCTTGTTTTTTTACAATTTTATTCTCAATCGTTCCAAAGGCATCTTCTCAATAGCTTTGAACAGATGGCACAGCAATAATACAGGTGGAAATTTTTTGGGCCCGTTGGCTCTTTACCCGGTTTTAAAAGAGCGACAACCTTCGCCTTCTGCCAAAGCTTTGGAATACAGAATGTCGTCGCACAGCTGTTCATCATCGTTGAATGGATATGCCTACATATTCATACATTTCCTAAAACAAACAAATACTTGTGGTGTACGAAATTGTTCAATATAGAATTTGAACCTGGGTTCACTGGATTGCTAGTTCAGTTCACCATTGGTATCTGCCTCTTTTTTTTGTAGAAAAAGATAATATCTATTTTTTATTGAGCATGAAACTAAAAATTTAATGATTATTTTTACTATGAAAAGCCAATTTATAGATACGTTTTTCAATGATGTATTTTGACACACTTTTTAATTTGTCACTAGTACACTGATTGAAATTCAATGCATTACTGACATTATTATCAATCAAAAGTATTCTTGTTATTCGAAGAGCAATAATATTATTGAATCTTGAATATCAATATTTATAATAACAATAATTGAAAGCTTTCTTTATCAAATATGTTTTTTTTTATTATAAATGCATATTTTGTATAACAAAATAGGTATAAACATGTGTTTTATTTGATTTGCTTAGTAAGATTTATTGTAATCGGTGCAATTATGACATTTGTACAGGACATTTTACTGTGCATTTTTGAACTTTCTTGAATTTAATTTACAATTTTTTCATTATCTTATTTTAGAGCCATTCCCGAATTAATTAAACTCCTCAACGACGAAGACCAGGTGGTTGTCTCCCAGGCGGCTATGATGGTTCATCAGTTATCCAAGAAGGAGGCTTCTCGTCATGCTATAATGAATTCACCGCAGATGGTCGCCGCCCTTGTCAGGGCCATCTCCAACAGCAACGATCTGGAGACAACCAAGGGAGCCGTGGGCACCCTGCACAACCTCTCTCACCATCGCCAGGGATTGTTGGCCATCTTCAAGAGCGGAGGAATCCCGGCTTTGGTCAAACTGCTGAGCTCTCCTGTCGAGTCGGTTCTTTTCTACGCCATTACAACTCTACACAATCTGCTTCTACATCAAGACGGATCAAAAATGGCTGTGCGTCTTGCTGGAGGTCTCCAAAAGATGGTCGCGTTGCTCCAACGCAACAATGTCAAGTTCCTGGCTATCGTCACCGATTGTCTTCAGATTCTCGCATATGGCAATCAGGAATCCAAATTGATCATATTGGCCTCGCAGGGACCCATTGAGCTTGTGCGCATCATGCGTTCTTACGACTATGAGAAGCTTCTGTGGACAACCAGCCGTGTTTTGAAGGTAATATAGGAAATAATTTACTTTGATGACATTCCACAATTTTTTTTTTTATTTTCAGTCTTTTGACAATACCTGGTGAAATTTCATGTTGACAGACATTTATCAGTCTCATTAAAATTAGATGACACATATTCCTTACATATATCTTTACAAGCTAAAATAATATTTATTTTGATTCAATATTAATCTTGTTTTATAGGTTTTGTCGGTATGCTCATCAAACAAACCAGCCATTGTGGAAGCTGGTGGTATGCAAGCTCTCGCCATGCACTTGGGTAACCCTAGTGGACGTCTTGTACAAAACTGTCTCTGGACTTTACGTAATTTGTCTGACGCCGGTACCAAGGTAGTTGATTTCTTTTTGATTTTTCATCAAAATTACTTCAAATGTAAATTATTGTTGTCATATGCTAGATAGCCAATGATACAGTTAAATTTGCATTTAATGTTTGTATATAGTTTTGTTTAAACCCAAAAATGAAATTTAAAAATACTCTTAGTATGTAGTACAAAACCTAAAAAATTATAACAATATACCTACATTTTTAGGCTTGTTATAACTGTCTAAGATTAACAGAAATAACATTGTATATTACTGATGATTTTTTAAAATAACTACCTTATTTATGCTTTATTTTCACTTCATTTTTAACCGACTTCCAAAAGTGGAAGGGGTTTATTTATTTAATGTTGCTTCTCGGGCAGCTAACAGGTACTATGTTAAATATTTATTTAACATGCACCCAATAACAAGTTGCCACATTCTGGAGACTTATGATACTAATCGTCTCACAGATCCAGACTGAAAACACAATTAAAAACTGTGTATCCACCGGGAATCGAACCCGGGACCTTTGGATCAACAGTCAGATACCCAACCAACTGAGCCACGAAGGCTATCAATTTGACGTGAATTTCTTTTTTTTTTATGTATGTTCAGCAATAACATTTTACCACGTTTGATTTCAATGACTCTTCATTAGAAAAAATCATAACTTTTTATCTTTCAATTTGCCTCATTTCAATTTGGTCAAGATCTGATCATGTATCATGAGAAAATCATCAAAGTCTTCAATTTTTTTTTTACCTTATTATCCGATTTTAATAATTCCATTTTAAATAGGAATGGAGTGCTTCAGAGGTGATCACACATAAATTTCATTCAGTTCTGATGACAGATCTCATTTGAAACAATGATCAAACTCTTCAATTTGCAAAGTCATCTGCAATTAATAATAATTCTTTACCAAGAGATTTGATGATCGATGGAAATCACGAGAAATCATGAAACTTATCAAATTGTATGAAAGATAATATTACTACATACATACATACATACATGCAAGCCATGTCCCTCACGGGGTAGGTAGAGAGAACTGAATGTCACATTTTTTCTATCTTGATACACATTCATTTTGAAGTCAGTTTTTTATATGTAACATTTGAATTAATAAAATAGTCAATTAATAACACCTAATACAGCAAGAAATGTATACTTAATAATTTTTTTATGAAAAATAAAATTTCCAGTTACAATATGGGTGATCTCAAATACATGTGAAACAAAAATTAAACGTCACTTGATTGTAAATTTCATTCCTAACAAAAATGTAGAGCATTGTTTGTTACAAATGGTAAAATTCCTGTTATATAGGTCGACGGTTTGGAAGGATTATTGCAAAGTTTGGTGCAAGTGTTGGCTTCCACCGATGTCAATATTGTCACTTGTGCTGCCGGAATCCTTTCCAATCTCACATGCAACAATCAACGCAACAAGGTTACAGTTTGTCAGGTAAATTTAAATACATTTATTGTTCTCTTAACAATATTCATAACTTGGTAAGACATTAAAAACACAGACCCATAACGAGACGTCCTACGTAGGCGATTTAAAGTGAACACGATTGCGATGCGGTGCGACGCGGCGGCTCTGTCCTACGTGTGCGCGAATCGTTCCCTCGGCAGCCAGCTACTGTCGTGGATGTACCTAGTACGTAGCGAATATTATTGGAAAATTCTTTTCTTAAATATAACATAGGTACTCAAGAAGTATGTACGGTAGAAAAGTGAAACTAATAGTGTACTTTAGAGAGGCATATTGATGGGGAATATCACAATTTGTATGAAGAATTACGTGATCTTGAATTAATAAATGAGACTGAATCTACATCTTTCCGGGAAACATATCAAAATTTGCCATTTATGTAAGCAAGTAAAATAGCAATAATAAATAAATGTGTTTACTTGTAGTCCCATTTATTTTTGCCAAATCCTCCCATTCGCGGCTCGATAATATACGGTTATGATAATTTTTATTTCTTTTGTCCCATAATATGGGACGTTCATGGACAGAAGTAATTAAAATTTCTGTTTCTGACATGTCAAAAAACAATGGCACCGCTTTCAATTCGCGCGTAAATATCAAACCAACTGATCGCGTTCGCTTCGCATCGCGCCGCATCGAAACCTACTCGCGGTCGGTAACGTAGGACACTTCCATAGTTACCGACTGTTTGTTATTTTCGCGCCGCTTCGCTTTGTATAACACGACGTCGCGTTATACATTAAACATTATCAAAACTTTGTCCTTACAATGAGATTATTTGCAGATTTTAATGTTTGTAATAATTTTGCTTGGATGTCTTTAATTTAAACAAATTCTACCTTGTTCACTAGAGATTGTAAAAAAGTTTACTTAAGGGGGGGACTGCTGCCAATGTACCTATTTTTCAATTTGATATACCATCATTAATTATCATCAAATCGTTTTGAAAAAATTAATTTAGATAGTTTGGATATTAATAAACAAAAATATACCTTAACTTTTTGATAATGTTCTGTATAAATTCTTGTAGAAAAATAATGGCATACCCCGATTTTCAACGTTTATCATATATTTTTAAGAAACTATAAGGCGTAGAGTAATATATTTTTTTTTTAAGTAAAGAAGACAAAAATATCTAGAAAAATATGATGTGACGTTGCATTAATGCTTCAGGTTTAGTAAATAAACCTAAAAAACATTTATTTTCCATTCAGCGCCATTGCGTAATAAAAGTTTTTTTGGTTTATTTACTTAACCTGATGCGTTAATGCAACGTCATATCATATTTTTCCAGGTATTTTGTTCTTCTTTAATTTATAAAAAAAAATATTGCTCTATACCTTATATTTTTTTAGAAATTTAAGATAAATGTCTAAAATCGGGGTATGCTTATTATTTTCCTACAAGAATATACAGAACATAATCAAAAAGTTAAGGTATATTTCTCTTTATTAATATCCAAACTAACAAGGATATTTTTTTCAAAATGATTCGTTTAGTTATAATGATGGTATATCAAATTGAAAAAATAGGTACGTTGGCAGCAGTCACCCTCTTAAAAATTTTGTGTTTTCTCTTGTACTGTATACGAAGATTCTTCAACCCAGCAAAGTGTCTTTGGTTGCAGCAATTGGCTATTTCCCATAATGTAACAAAACATTCTAAACTTGTTACTTCTCACTACCCCAAGGGGATATAATGGGGAGTTATGGTTATTGTTTTTATTGCAGATTATCAACTAGTATCATGCTGAGATTGTATTCTGAATGTTTCATCACAATGTATTTGTGTATCACAATGTATTTGTGTGTGCCAATTATAGACTAAAGTACTCAATCGATTCTTTTCAAATCACCATTTCTAATTTCACCATGTGATTCATTTGTAAACCTAAAGATTTTGAAGGATATCTGATCAGTGCTTCTCAATTTTTTTAACTGTCAAATATTTAAAAGTGACCCAAAGATCAGGAAACTTAAAATTTAATATTTTTATTTTCAAATTGCTTAAAAGGCACATCACTTTCATAAAATGGCATTGAAGGATTATCAAGTTTTCATAATAAAATATTTAAATCAAAAATAATTTAACAAACTCATTTGATAAGTCTTTGTGGAGTGACTTGGTAGTGAAAAGTATAATGTTGGCCACAACCCACTCATTTTTTTATACATCAGAATTTCATTATTTTTGTGTTTCTCCAGACACTAACAAATATCCTATCACCTCGCAAATCTCGAACGCTTTGAAAATAATTATTGTGTTGTTTCAATTTTATAACATGATTGTGTCTATTAAAAATAAATAAATTGTTTGTTTTGTAGGTCGGTGGTGTCGATGCTCTGGTTCGCACAATAGTGAATGCTGGCGATCGTGAAGAGATAACTGAACCAGCTGTATGTGCTCTGAGACATCTAACATCTCGTCACGTAGAGTCTGAGATGGCTCAAAATGGTGTGCGACTAAACTACGGATTACAGGTAACAATGTATTTTTGAAACAAATATTATTGTTGGAAATTTTCAATATAAATTTAATTTAACGTTTTTTACGACCTAAATAATTTTTCATTGTGGCACTGAAGGTTATTTTCTAAATGATTTTCTTTTATTTTAAAACTTTGTAAGCGGGAAACGAGTTAACACATACAAGGTGGGCCAAAAGAAGTCATCCGATTTTGTTTTACTCTCATTTTTTTTCTAAATGAAAAACTTCGATTCTGTTTTTTGATTGTGTTTATTTGAACCTTTAGAATTTTATTGGTCAAGTCAAGAAGGTGATATCGGCCAAATGGGCGCCGTCACAATTGATTGCCATACGGGCTCGTTTTATGGCATTTTTCGTCACTTCGGCGAGAACTTCGGGCGACAGATTCTCGCACTCGTGTCGAATGTTGTCCTTGAGGGCTTCCAGGGTCTCGGGCTTGTTCACGAGGACTTAAAAAAACCCCACAAAAAAAAGTCTGGAACGGTTAAATCGGTCGATCTTGCGGGCCAGTGCAAACGACGGAATTCGCGCTGCGCCAACATCGCAAACAAATTGTTATGCAAAAAAATAGACACAATTATTCCGTGTACCGCTTCATGGCTTGTTCACTTGCATCCTACACCTGTCTAGTCCGCAAATGTCAAAACAGATTTGACATTGGCGGCCATTTGCAAAAATAAGAGCATCTTCAAATAGGGTGACCGCTTTTGGCCCACGTTGTATTTTAACTACTAGTACTGGAGCGCAGAAGACATCAAAATTGGACCGAATGGAATATAGAGAAAAATTAAATAGCTGTAATATTTATAACAAACAATAATTATACAAACATAGCATTTTGTTTTTACAATTTTGTTCATTTCTCCAGTCACGTCAGACGTCATGCTATCATTTTCGTTTGGATGTCACTTTTCCTGTTCCTGAGTTCATTTTGTTTTTAATATTTGTCATTCAAAATTATTTAAATTCTAAATATTTTATGTCGCCCAAGGAAGGGATGACACATCCATGTGAACGGTATTTTGAAAGACGAAAATGTCAGAAGTATGAACAACAGACGAACATGTATAAGACGATGTATGAATGTCGACGAGGCGATGAATGTGTGTCAAGATAGAAATAAATGGCGTTCGGCTCTCTCTGCCTACCCCGCGAGGGACATGGCGTGATGGTATGTATGTATAACCAGAGTTTCCAGCCCAGAGAAATAATTTTAAATAAATTACTTCTCTGCTGGAGATCGAATCCAGAGTGCCCACACAAAAGCCAAATGGCTTTTCGACTGCCATGCAGTCAGCAAGAATGCTTTGTCTCATTTGAAATTGAAATGAATTCAATAAATATTATGTTTCAGGTGATAGTGAAGTTACTTCATCCACCATCACGTTGGCCACTAGTGAAGGCAGTGATTGGGCTGATACGCAACTTGGCCTTGTGTCCAGCTAATCATGCACCGCTCAGAGAACATGGAGCAATACATCACTTGGTCAGACTGCTCATGAGGGCCTTCCAAGATACACAGAGAGTCACAGCAAGGGTAACAATATTCACAACAATTTACTTGCATTTATGTTTATTATAAACCATTTTTTTGTTGTCGTAAAAATGATTTATACAGCGCCTTTTAAAAATCATTCCAAGATAATTATTGCTAAGTGGTCTTATGTAATTTAGTGAATTTATCAATACTAGTGATTGTGCAGAGGTCAATATTAGACCATAATTCATTAAATTTTTATGTTTGAACCTGATCTATGATAAAAAACATCATGTATGTATTCATATATTGTTTCAGTGTGTATTTTTCTTTAACATGTTCTGTATTTGAATTTATCTTTTTTTTTTTTTTTAAACCCATCTAGAGACCTTCTCACATCGACTCAATAGTAGTCCATTGTGATAAATTGCCTCCTAGATGTCATTCCATAGTCCTATCTCCTGGAAGAACTATAAAATCCTTTGTGGATTGGTGTCTCTGATTTGCTTTTGATCAGCAATATGCAAACCTATTTTCTTTACTCTTGTTTGCATTAGTGGGCCACATTCTGTAAGTAGATGCATCGGTGTTTCATGTTCATCCATGCAGAACCTGCATAGGTACATTTCCGATAAATTCATCGTGCATAGATGTTTATTGAGTCTACAGTGACCTGTTAAGATTCTAGTAAGAATCCTAAGGTTGTTCCTGCTCATTATTAGGATCCGCTTAGAGTGTGTTGAAGAGAATCCTGAAATAAGTGCTTTTGAATGTATGTCCTGGAGTAGATAACCATAGTTCAGTGGCATTGTCAAGCATTCTTTGGTAAAGTGTTGATTTAACAATACTATTAGCTAGGAGACAGTGAGGCTCCAGCCCATAGGTAGCTGTGTCCGCTCCCCTATTTGCCAGGGCATCAGCTTCCTCGTTACCTTTATAATTGGAGTGTCCAGGTACCCATCTTAATATGATTTTGTTACCATAGTTTACTGATAAAGTCTTCAGTGCTTCAATGCAGTCTAATACTGTTGATGAAGTTACTGTGAAGGAATCAAGAGCTTTAAGAGCGGCTTGACTATCAGAGTAAATGTATATTCTGTTGTTCTTATAATTCCTTCTTAGGTTTTCATAGGCACAGAGTGTTATGGCACATATTTCTGCCTGAAAGATCATTGCATACTGTCCCAAGTGCTTGTGGATCTTCACCCTAGGAACTTGCCCATATATGCCTAATCCTATACCATTCTTTTTCTTGGATCCATCGGTGTACCATATGAGTGCACCATTGGATTCCTGATACCAAACATCTGCTATTGCAGTTTTGGTTTGTATTTCTACTTTGTATGGTTTTTCAAAGTTGTAAACAGTTAATATTTTATCTGTTGGGAATGCAAGTAGTTTGTCTTGAGATTCTATTTTTTTTAGATTTGCTTGGATTTCTAAATTTGTGTTTAGTTTATTTCCCCTTGTTAGTCTTATAATACCTTCCTTTGCCATTTTTTCAAGGTATAAATGGAGAGGTGGTAGATTAATCATGGCCTCTAGAGAAGCGGTGGGAGTTGTGTGTAAGGCTCCTGTAATGAGCAAGCAGGCTAATCTTTGTAAACGTTTAAGTTTACATACACAGCCTCTTTGTTGTAGTTTGTCATTCCAAACAGTTACAGCATAAGATACTATGGGTCTTATTATTGTAGTGTATGACCACAGAGCTTGTTGGGGTTTTAGTCCCCAATTATTCCCTATGAGTCTATGGCAAGTCCATAATGCTTTGATTGCTTTTTGAACAACTTTTTCTACATGTTGTGTCCATGTTAATTTACTATCCAATGTTATACCCAGTTATTTTACTTCGTTAGAGAAGTCCAGTTTTTTTCCAAAGAATATTGGAGGTGAGAGTTTATTCAACTTTCTTTTCCTAGTGAAAGGTACAACAGTTGTTTTATTTGCATTAACTGTTAGTCCATTATCTTTGCACCATTTTTCAACTACTTTTAGTGCATTTTGTAACAGATCAGAGATTGTTTTTTTTTTGTTAGGTATTTAAAACAAATGCGTTCAACATTAACAGTATGAAAGTAAACAATCTATGATTTGACATGAAATATTTTTTCATTCAATTAAATGTATTTGTAACACATATGTATAAATTTTAGCTTTCTGCACTCCTCTAAAGGAAAATGGGAAAAGCTAACTTCATTACTATAAGTACTTATTAGTACACTGCATATGCTATGAATTCCTTCAAATAATGGGTTCTCTGTGAGGTACTCCATAAAGGACATGGTGTACCGTTTTATGTCCTATTTTGCCAACTGATTATAAATTTATTTTTATATTTTCAGCGTACATCAGTATCTAGTGGTGGTGGATCTGTGACTGGTGGAGCTGGAGGTGCATATGCTGATGGTGTGCGTATGGAGGAAATAGTAGAGGGGGCCGTGGGAGCTCTTCATATCTTGGCACGAGAGTCACATAACAGAGCTCTGATTCGTCAACAGAATGTTGTGCCGATCTTTGTGCAGCTACTCTTCAATGAGATTGAAAATATACAGGTTAGGTCTTGATTTAAATTTACCTTTTATTAAATAATTTTCTAAATATTTAATCAAAAGTTATTCTATGAGGTTTCAAATTTACAGAATAATCTATCGGGTCTTATTCATAATATTTTCTTATGTTGTTCTTGTGAAATGATATAACTAAAACTACTATTCCTAACTTTTCATAACATAACAATGACGTTGCTATAGTGTTATTTGATCCGTCAATGTCGCAATTCTTTCATGTTTTTCCGTTGATTTGACATTTGACGATGTTTTGAAGAAAAAATACTCATTTCTTATAGTGTGTGCGTGATTTTATTATTTCATGAATATCTTTATTTAGATATTTATTTGATAAAACGCTAGCGAAACCTGGAGCAATAATGAACAAATGAGTAACTTAAAATTCATGTAGCCATTTTCATTAAAATTATCTGTCAGTGGTTATGTCAAATACTTTTTTTATTCACGACATGAAACAATAAGTTTGTTTGATAATATTAATATTACTGTTTTTTCTTTGATTTATATAAAATATTGTGATTTTCATTATTTTTGATGAATCAGAAACACAAATACTTACGCTGCTTTACAAACATAAAAAAATATTGACATGGTGAGTTGTCTTGTGTCTCCTTATCTCGCCACTCAGTTGTCTTGTGTCTCCATATCTCGCCACTGAGTTGTTTTTTTATCGTTTTTATCAAAGACGGGTTTAAAATGAATGACAATAATTTAATAACTTTTTTTTTAAATTATTTATAACAATAACTATTAAAAGTATATCAAACCTTCACTCCAAATGAGCTATTTTATAGGACCCTTTTGAATTTGACCAAATAGTGCTTTGGAGAATTGGATGTAAAAAATAGTTAATTTGTGGTTTTGATTTGTGGTACAAATTGAATTATAAAAAAAAATATTTTTCGTCACATCGAATTTTAATTCCAATGTTTAGTATATCAATCGATGGGAATTATAAACTGTTCTACTCATAAACATTATCATATGACACTTCACCTTATTGTTTAATCTTCCATAACATTACATTTGATATTTGAGTAACTACTATTTAATAAAAAATATATAACTCTTTAGTAATCTTTAGTAATTTAAGTATTACATTAGTAATCTATATATAATGCTATTTTTTATTTTGATCTATATATTCAGTAAACACAACATTTTTGTGACATTTTATAACATTATCAAAAACAGATAAAGATGTTCTTAAACTCTAATACACAATCCAACAATCCCCTCCTCATTCACTAAAGATCCCTCCTCCTCATTCTGAAACATATCCGTTAAATGTAAATGTGTATATTTTTATTTTTATCTATCTTTTTCAGTTTTGTTTTATCATGTATTATATTATAACTTTTACAACTATTTTACCTATTATTGTATAATCATTAATTTAAATTAAAGAAAGCATTTTTGTCTCAACTTTCTTACAAATGAAGAAATGTAAAATACATAAATTAAAGCTGTAGCTTTCTGAGATGAAATAAATAAACATTACATACGATATATTATTCTTACACATAATTTATATAATATGACCCAGCAAAATTTACAAAGTATTGCAATGGTCGTATACACAATAAAAATTAGAAAAAAATGAAAAAAATGATGTTTTGTGTGGTCAGTGAGAAATAAAGAAAATAGGGATACATCCCAGTTAAAAACACTAATAATGCACTACAATGACACTCGTAGTTAAGATAAGACTTTACAATCAATGCCCCAAATAATATATTTTCCAACAATGTTATCAGAGCCTATAGATGTGTAAGTACTCATTAACTAATGTTTTTTATTTAAATCATTGTTTTCTTTTATTCCAGCGTGTTGCGGCTGGTGTGCTTTGTGAACTGGCTGCCGACAAAGAAGGTGCCGAACTAATCGAGCAAGAGGGCGCCACGGCACCCCTCACAGAACTGTTGCACTCTCGCAATGAAGGTGTCGCTACATACGCAGCTGCCGTTCTTTTCCGCATGTCCGAAGATAAACCACACGACTATAAGAAACGTCTCTCAATGGAATTGACCAACAGCCTCTTCAGGGAAGATCAGCACATGTGGGCCAACGATCTTACCATGGCGCCTGATTTACAGGTTAATATAACTTAGCTTTTTGCACTCACATGCCACATGATTTTGTGGTTTTTTATTTATCTACACATTCACAACTACACCTATATTTTAACATTCGATCAAAAGGTTTTTTCTATTTTTCAATTCAATTTTTTCTTTTATATAATCTTCATAGTCCATTTACACCATACACAAATATTAATAAATACAGATTTAACTTACATTATTTTTCACACATCCGCTTTATAGTTTGTTTATGATTATTGTTTCAAACTCATTAATCTTAATTCATAATCCAGGAGTCCACACACCTGGGGCTATTACGTTTTTTGATAAATCTTTGGGAAAGAGATGATATAAATACATAAGGTTCACATACTATTATTTCTGAAGCATGATGAATGTCCCATCCTTTGTATATACACTACTGAAAAAAAAATCGTTGGATTTATTTTCATATATCGTCGCATAAGGTCTAACACCGCTAAGTCAATATCCGCAACTTTACAATAAAGCAAAAAACTTTCGTTATAGCTTACTAAACGCGCAACTATATGAGCACGACTAAAATAGTTAAGATCGGTATTAAAAAATTTAACTTATAAACGTATACTAAGATATGACTAACTAGTTCACCGAATTGTTTACGAACACCCTCATTTATTTTTTTTTATATGGCCACATTGGCTTTTTATTTTTTTTGTTATTGGCATTCACAGATGTCAAAAAATAGATGCATTTGCATGTAATATTTGGATAACTGACATTGAAAAATGAAAACAAACACTGCGTTGTGCCGTGTTGAGTCAATTTAAACACGATTGCGATGAAGAATAACAAGGAAAAACGTTATTAGTATTAAATTTTTCTGTTAATCTCAAATATGCGTCGGATTATATGTGAAAGATCCGCCAATTTTAAATACTTGGTATGGCACGTTAGTCAACTGTTAAACAACCTCTCGACCCCGTCCTAACTTTACGTCTATGAAATAAAGGTGTATTAAAGATAGTCACGGTTTATAAGTAAACTTTTTCGTTAATCACGCTCTATTACATTATAAGTAAGACGGTGAAAATATTGCTTTTGAAAAAGTATAAATACACAGCCGCGTGAGCTGACATGTGTTTTTTATTATTTTCAAAAGAAAGTATATTTTAATGTCATATAATAAGTTAATTATTTTGCTCTACTGTAAAGTAGCCGATATTGACTTACATTGTATTGACTTTATTCAATATTAGTTCTTATGTATTTCTATTATCATTTTCTTTTTCTAAACCATTTCTCGCAACACTATAGCTAGTTTATGGTGTTTGTGAAAAATCTTTGATGGTATTTCTAGACGTAAAAGTCTACACATTATAT
This sequence comes from Molanna angustata, assembly GCA_963576475.1. NCBI lineage: Eukaryota > Metazoa > Arthropoda > Insecta > Trichoptera > Molannidae > Molanna > Molanna angustata. The sequence continues at coordinate 27,486,227 of OY754970.1, forward strand.
TTTCAAGTGTTCTTTAATTTTGATCATTTTCAACTGAGACACATTCCCATATTGTCTAAATATTAAGTATCTTTTATAAAATATAATACAATTCTTAAATAAAATATGTTTCGTTTAACCGTTTCGTGACCATGCTTTATGAGTTTAGAAATATATTGATAAGTAAAATCTGTCATGACTCATGTTGCATAACGCTGAAACTAGAAATGTATTTTATCAGTGTTATAATACATTATTTCATTTATCCTATATTATTATTAAATTTATACCACCGTAAAAAAGTATATTATTAGTAAATGTTCAATTACTTTCTGTTGTGGATCTTGATCCTTTATCCTTAATTTGTGTTAAATAACCATGAATTTTTCTAATTTCTTGTTTTTAAGTTAATGCCATTTTTTGCCTTCAATTCACATTTTTAATACTTCTAATATTATAAATATTTGATGGAGGTGACTAAATCCTCATTATTAAACATATTTTGTGTATTCATTGTCGGACACTAATTCATTTGAATATGTTTTGTAATTATGTATAATTATGTATAATTGTTATCACATAATAAATGTTGCATGCAATTTTTATTATGTTAATGATTTTTGACCATTTTAATTTTATTTTGCCTGGTCAATATGTCAAAAAATGTTTCATTTTTATATGTATACCGATTACATACCTGGTTTTTAGCTCTACGTCCTATTTCTAATATGAATAATGTACTTTTAGAGCTAAAATCAGTTAATTTAAGTGTGATTTAACATTAATATTATGGGTATCTGTAATTCATTATTAATCTTGTGTGTTTTTAACGGTGTTTTCTCACGATTTTCACCATCAGAGCACATCAAGCTATGACACGATTCATTGTTCATTATTCACTGCGCCAACAAAACATGTTTATACGCTTTTTCACATTTAGCTTTCACTTATCATTTTTTAATCTCTGACTTTCTTAACGTCACAAACAAATTGTGCGTAGAACTGATGTATGATGCCTAGTTAGCGATATTTTATTATTAGATTGTTTTATGAGTCTTCTTATTTTAATTAGGAAAGTGTTCCATTGCATCGTAGCTAATTTCAGTACAACATTATTCAAGAGTGTGTTATTTTTGGGATATCGTCTGTAGTGATTTTTTGATTTAGCAATCCATATCCTGATGCGTTATAAATAAAATTGTTTTTTAAAACTCAATACCGATTTTGAACCTTTGATTTCCCAGTGAAAATAGTTAATGAAATTGCACCATAAAAGAATTTCTTTAAGGCCCCCATTCACGATCGTGCCATCCTTCCAAATGGCTTGTTATCGCTCCAAAATGCGCTCATGAATGTCAAAACACGCGCAGAACAATAGGCCTGACACACCATAATGGATTTCCAAACGATCGAAACTCCATAGTGCCACGACAATTGGCGCGGCGCATCCTGTCGGTACGGCATGCTCGTGAGTGTGAAAACCAGCGATACATTGCACCCGCCATCTCATTGCGCCGAGCTGTTTGGCACTCTCGTGAATGCGAAAATACAACATTTTCTCTTTGTTTTTTTCTTTTTATATATAAACAAACCGATATAGCAATTGTATAAAACTCATCATCAGAATTCTCATTTTTACTTGAAAATTTCTAAAAAAAATAAATTATTAATGCGAAAGCGCCGACAGCTTGTCTATACTAATTTTGATGGCTCGATGGCGCGCCCGTGAGTGTGATGAAAATTTTACAATGCTCCAAATGGAACCGGTCCATATGGAGCGACGCCGAATGAATGGGCTGCTTTACTGTGTGAAAAGATAATACACTGTTATCTACAATTTTTTTTGCATCTTTGCTTATTGAATTTTCATAATAAATCATAGAGATGGTTACCGTGCAGGGACAATCAAGGTTGCATTCCTATTTTAAAATATCGGAACCAAAATCTATTAATATATTTCATGATGCGATATATTTAAATATATGAAATTTACACATGAATCATGTTTTAATGACGCACATATGTGACATTATTGATGAAGATTTCGTAACGCATTGCTCATCATCTTTCTTGAAAACTTATTGATGGCTACTTTGTCTTCATAATTGCGGTCACTTTTGTTTTCAAAATTAAAAATTTAATGGTCTAGTTAAACCGTTTAAGCATTAGGTAAAAAATATTAGATCCCAATAAAATGTGTTGACGTTGAAATTCTAAAATCTTGACTACTCTATATAGTTTGTTACTAAATCTTGAGTATATTGAAATATTTACGTTTGTTTCAATTTATGTTGTGTAATAATTTCATGTAGTAGAATTATACCAAGAAGTTTGTAAATGTTTTAATTTTAAATCACACTTAAATAGTTTGTTAATTTTTTTAAATAGGTTTTTTTTTTTTTGTTTTTATTTTTTTGTTTGAGTGAGTGTTTTGTTTTGGTTTAGTACTATTTCACGTGTTTTATATAAAATAGGATATGCTGGGACCGGAACAAGGTTATGAAGGTCTATATGGGTCACGGCAACCATTTCACCAGCAAGGTAAATGATAAACAATCGCACGCAGCCTATATCACAACATGCTGTGTCTCTCTATTATATAGTATTATTTTCACATATTTCCTCGCTTATTATATACATTTATACACAATGGTGGTTGAATATTAACTATACTTCACTCTTTTTTGTAATTAGGAACATTCATATATAGACATAACGAATTTAATAGTGATTACTTTTATGTTATACAGTAGAGCTCCACAAGTGAGAGAATGTGAATGACAGTTTTATATTTAGCGAGGTTGCAAAGGTCAGCGTAAAAGTGTCACACAATACGCTATACAACGTCGAACGTCACCTAATTTGATTCAGATTAAAATTGGTTTGGGCACAGGTACTTCATCCTCATTCTTTCGCTTAACGAGCTCTATAATCTCACTATTAGAGAGTGCTGGATTATCCGAAAATTCGGTTTACTGGACTAATGAGTAAAAATTTGTATGTAATAATAAACATATTAGCACAAATATATTTTGTTAATATAATTTGAATAAAATCAATATTTTTTTTTAAATAATTATTAGTGCCGGTATAGTGAGATTGTACTGTATATACCTTCATAAAATATCAATTTTCATTATATTTTTATTGAATTCGTTATGATTATATTGGTTTAAGTAACATACGGTGTATTTTTTTTTAGGAAAATGAATTCATTCTCTACATAAAACAATTTATATTTGAAAAATAAACAAATTACATCAACAACAAATACAAACATTGCATTTATCCGCTGACTTAGTTGTTTATATCATTATCAAATAATAATATCAGTTTTTATAATGGCTAGATTGTGTATGAATTTACACATTGCATGCGATATTGCCACACATGCTTTTGATGTTGTAAAAATCATGAATCATCATTAGATTCTTTTTCAAAAGTCATAATGTCATTAGTTGTTTGATTTATCAAATTTTATTCAGTTTCATCATCAAAGTAAAGATATGAAAAAAAAAAAATTTTTCATCGATGGAAATTATTTTTTTAACGAAAATCTTCTATATTCCTTTTCCTAAATATTATTTGAATCAATATTTTTTTTACTAATATTTCTTATAATGTCTATGATAACCATTTTATTTCTTACTATTTTTGAACTCACTTTTTCATTGTTATAATATGTGTAACCCATATTTCAAATTTATTTGAAATATTTAATTAACATGTATAGTTGTTCAGTAGATAGAAGTTCATAATATGTAGATAATAGTAGCGGGTGACGGTGTGTAGTATTAAATATGCCTTATCTAATCTTTTCATGCAGCTTAACCAGGGACCCATGTACCATTAAAACACCAGGTGATATATATGTAATAATTAATTAACTAGCATCCCAAAGGTATTTATTATAATTTTTTACTTACACACCAATTTAACCTCTTTCAATTCTCCGCTAACAGGCCCTAGTGGTCTTTTTAATCAGTTAAAGAAGAAGAAGAAGCATCACTTACACTTTTTTATAATTACATATATTTAAACAGAATAATTCAACCGTTTAATAGTAATAAATTGCTTTAAATTTATTTGTGAGTTTAAAATAATGTGTAATGATAATCATAAAATTCCATGCTTACTAGGTTTGATTCCTAGTGGAGAAGAAATTGGATTTTAAAATTATCTTTAACTAACTATTTTTCCAGGGTTGGAAATTGGTATTAAATTTGCCATATGGGTAGGGTGAAGAGTGTTTATATAAGAATAAGATTTTAACGTTATTTGTTACTACTGAGATTTTAATGTTTTTTTGTAAATATAATCTTTAATGAATGTTGTTTATTAGTATCAATTTATCTACATTCAAACTAAATTTATTTTAAATAGGTTTTCTATGTTAAAGTATCAATATTCAAAAGTATTGATTGCAACATGCAAATCGTTTATTATTACCCTGAAATTTTATTGGAGTATCAGTCTGAAGATTTAAATTTTGAATTATTGCTTACATATCAAAGTTCAGCTGATTTATTGTTTTCACAACTCTTATGCCGAGTATTCAATTAGACATCTTTAAAATATAAATTGTTAACCTACTTCATAGTTACTTCCAACCCCTCTTCTATGCGTACTAGTGTGTATTAAAAATCCAAATGCTTCACTTGCAGTGGGTATAATGTTGATTTGCAAAGTTACTAAAAAAATATTTAGAGGTTGTGTCAATTAAATGAGTTCACATTCTAATTTGTTTGTTGTTTAATATTAGGATATGAGCAGATACCAATAGATTCCATGCAGGGATTGGAGATTGGTGGTGGATTCAGTATGGATATGGATGTGGGGGCTGACGATGGCGGGACAGGAGGGGGAGAACTGTCCTTTCCTGAACCACCTTCGGACAACAATCAGGTAGCAGCCTGGTATGACACCGATCTCTGAACAAATACAACAATTATTATATAATGTCTATCTAAATGCACATAAAACTTAACAATACTTCATTGACTTCTGGATGTGTTGCTTTTGGGAACGCATTTAAAAAAAAAAGAATATCAAAGTGTTTGAGTATAATTGATACTTTATTACATTGAGCATTGCAGTCATCGTATCAGTTTCAAAATATGTTTTGATGTGTTAAGGCATTGATTCTAGTTCTGAGTATGTTTATATCTATTTTCTGAACTTGACAAAGTATCTTAGGTTCTTGTCTCCCTTATCCTTCTGGTTATAAATTGCATTTCAGATATTCTAATTGATACCTGATTATGCAAATATAACTTATGTTTTCTTTTATCGTGAATTCAAATTTTTCATAATTTTTACGTCAAATCAAAACTATTTACAACTAAATACTAATTTGTGATATGTATCCAGATAATTCCTGTTTTATGTGCATTTATAAATGTTACATCTATTATTTTTAATACATAGTTATATTTTGTGATAGATTTTATTCATCGACTTGAAATATGTCTGATGGTAGCCAGTTTCATCACTACAATTATGTGTTTTTAGTCTGGAAAAATAAATTACCAATAAATTTTAAAATCAAGAACATTTTAAATTAATTATCCTTTGTTTTACCCTCTATATTTATGTTATGATGCTTTTGTTGAGTATTGATGAATCATGTTATACCATCTTTCGTATATTTTTTATTATTCCTCAAACCTTTAAATTATAAGGTTATTGTATTAGAATAATTAATTTTATGTATACAAAAAATCCCTGCAATGTGGTCTGCCGGACAAGAACATCGGTGACTTGGTGTATTTTTTATTACGAATTTATTAGAGAATTCTTTTATACTTACATTTCCATGATACAATTTCGATAATTATATATATTTTACGTTACGAAGGAGACACTTATTGATTTTATTGAATTAGTTTTTTTTTATATAATCATTATGATATATTTTATTTTTATCCTTTATAATAAAATCGAGCTTTAGGATCATTGATTCAATTTCTTTTTAATAAATTACATTATGAAGATAGAATAATCCAATATTATGGGTAAATTTGAGTTTTTTCATAGCTATTATAATCGTATTTAAGAATATATTTAGTTTATAATAGCTACTTATTACTTAATTAATTTTAGACTGATTCTCGAGAATAGATACATGAATGTTTTGACATGCATTTAAACATTTTTTTATTTATAATTATTATGTATACAATATGTACCTCCTCCATTGGGTTGGTTGCCATTAATGGGGTATATAAATCAGTATTTTAAAATTGAAAAATAAGAGCTTATGTAAGTAAATGGTAATAACATTTTTTATTACATTGTAATCTAGATTATTATTGATAGATGTATTTTTATTAGATGTAATTATTGCCATCGTAACATTATTTCTAAATGATTTTTGTCTGATCAACAATATTTCTATTTTGATTGAAATTCAATGTTCTGCAAATTAATATACATACATAATTCATAATTTTATATAAATATACACATACCCCTTTTGAATTATGTAGCCAATATTTTTTGTTTCATTTCTATAAAATGATCAATAGAAATAGTTTTTTAACTGAAATAAAAATCATAGTTAATAGCAGTGTGATTGGAAAAATGCAGATTTAAAAAAAAAACTCTGGTATGACTGTTTTTAAAATCTAATGTCTGTTATAAAAGTAAGATTCAATGTATGAACATGCACAATATGTTAACATATTTTTTTTTTTTTAAATTTCCAGTATCTTAAGATGCACTGATATTGTTAAATGTACCAAAATATTTGCACCTATGTATGTTTAACAGTTGTGTCTATTCAAAATTTGTACAATAGAAATTTCTGGATGAATTTCTGACATAGCAATATCAATCAGATGTTTTTAGATGTATTTGAGTATCATTCGATAATTGCAATGTATACTGTGGTGGATTATTATCATTAAATCATAACTTTTGAATTAGTCAATACTGTCTTTTTTTCTGTATCCATACATCCTATCTTTCTATAGTTAAAAATCTTCAGACGTTTTTCAGATTTCCAGTGGTCTTCAGACTTCTCGGTTCACAAATATAAAGTGTTGCTATCACACATGTCTGCAGTAGTATTATTGATGAGACCGGGTATAAATGTTTTTGGAAAAGTGATTTATTTTAAATTGTGCATTTAAAAAAATCTCGTATTCAACCAAAATAATTCATTGTATTCATATACGAAAACAGCTGATTACAAAAAAAAAAAACTAACAGGTAGTATTAAAATTATATTTATTATTTTTATTTATTTATTTGTTTAACATATTTTCCAATACCTACACATAAAAATATAATTCACAAGTATAGTATTTTTTATAATAGTTTTTTTGAAATGCCTCATCAAAAACATTGCAATCTTGTGCTTGATGAGGGAATCACTTACACTAACAAATAAAAAATATCAAATATGAAACAATTAAATCAAAGTCATACATAAAGTAATTAAATCAAAGTCATACATGAACAAAAAATCAAACAAACATAAAAAAAAATAAAAATGAGGAATACAGATAATTGAAACATTTCAAACACATATTCAAATAAAAAAGGAAATACAGGCAATTGAAACATATACTTTTATCAAATGGGTATTCAGGGTAGGTACTTATTTTGAGGTGAATACATTATAGTGCATTCACTGGCAAATTTAGTTCTACGGAGTCGCTAACATTTGAAATATTTCGCTACTCAGTAAATTTATGGAGACTTATAAATAAATTTAAAACTCAATATATTGTTTTTGGGGGTGTGTCGAAAAACAAATTATTCTTATATTTTGAAGCATAGCATAGAGTGATTTGATACAAAAAAATGTACTTGCGAGTTTTTACAAATGAAAATCTACTGTATCATCCATTAAGTCTCTATAATTGTATAAAAATAGTCTGTTTGGAGGAATGAAACTGATGGAGACGACCATTGGCAAAGATGTGTTTTAGTCTTCCGAAGTTTGTCACATGTCACAGTGATAACAATAAATTTTTGGATTTAAAAATTTTTGGATATTAAAATGCAGATGATTCAACACTCTTGTTCATCATTTTTACAAAAAAACATTACTATATATTTTTTTTTGTAAACAAGTATGATCATCGGGCAATAATTTTTATATTTATAGACATAATACCAACAGACAACATCCAAATGTTTATGCTCATTGTAGTGGAAATTCTACAAGATTCTTTTAAATCTAGGATATTGATAGATGCTCCTCATAGTCCAATATTTAGGCTCATATAATATTTTGTTAGAACATTTAGCTAAGGGTGTCCCTCTGGTCTGATGTATGGACGAAAAATATAGTATCGGACATTACTGCATTGGAATAGATGAACCATTTTGTTCTAGTATTGGGTTATTAGACAAGATCCTAAGTTGGGTTATTAGACTATATCAATCAGTAGTGAATTTTTATGAATTTACAAAATTATTTGATAAGTGATTTGTCTCTCCAAAAGAAGAAGAAAAGGCTAGATGATATAAGTATAGTTTCCATCAAACTTCTTGACCCTTTTCGCCATGGAGGGGGATTATTTGTATGTAAACAAACCAAACAAAAAGACACTAATTTACACTCTGGCTGTCCCGCGTGACTGGCTCAAGTTGCTTTACAATTCCTATACCTATGTTTTGACAGGACCGTATCTTGGGTTTTACTAAATTAGTCATGTCACCGTGTCAATACAGTAATCTAAAATTATTTAAAAATAAATATGATAGCATAAATATATTTAACCAGGACCATATTTAGTTTTTGATGCTCGGAGAGCACTAAATTTAAAATCAATTGTTCATGGCCGTCCCTTTCGAATATGGTATTTTTCTGAGGTTGTTTCTTAACTAAAGAAACTAAAAAATTATTTTTAATTTAACATTACTGTAATATATATATATATATATATATATATATATATATATATATATATATATATATATATATATATATATATATATATATATATATATATATATATATATATATATATATATATATATATATATATATATATATATATATATATATATATATATATATATATATATATATATATATATATATATATATCTACTTAAATTTTGTATAATATAGTAAACTGACAGTAATTTAAATTTTTATAAGGAAATATAAGATATAAATACAACTAGTAATGTTCCATATTGTATTTATACAACAAAAAGAGACGAAAACAGCCTCTTGATATTTGAAAGGAAAATCCTGAGAAAGATTTTTGTCCCAGTAAATGATAATGGACTTTGGAGGATGCGATATAATCATGAATTACAGGCATTATATGACAAACCCAACATTGTACAAGTCATAAAAATACGTAGACTGCAGTAGTTGGAACATGTCAGCCGGATGAATGATGATCGTATCCACAAAAAAGTTCTTAACACCAATCCAGAGGGCAGAAGAGGTAGAGGCAGGCCCAAGCTAAGATGGCTGGACGATACAGAAGACCAGGGTCGGATAAACGTGTTTTTGCGCCCGTAGCAATATATTTGAATCCGCCCCCCCCCCCAATTTTTTTTTGGAATTTTAAATGTAGAACAATTTAAATTTATTAAAAATCACATCGGATGACTAAGCGGGATTTTTTACATACACACCATCATGCCGGGCCTCTATCCGGGTAAGCAAAGAGAACCGAGCGCCATACCTACGAATTAATTTTTGATTTATATGATTACTTAACATTTTAGAATTTTAAGCGCCCTTTTTAAGACCATCGCCCTGACTTCTTGTTCCTGATTGTTCTATGATTTATCCGGCCCTGCAGAAGACCACATAAGGGCGATCGAAATAGCAAACTGGAGGAGAGCGGTGGAGGACAGAGACGGCTGGAGAAGGATTCTGGAGTAGGCCAGGGCCCACACAGGGCTGTAGCGCCAATGATGATGATGACAACAAAATAGCATGGTTTTACAAACTTTAACATAGATACATTCATCGATACTTATATAGGTAGGTACATTAATTACCTAAACTTACAAACCCTATCTTACAATATTTCTTACAACAATATGCATTTTCATTTTTTTTTCAGCTTCTACTATTTCTCCCCTTCGAATGGTTCCAAGTATCTAACCTCCTATGTGCCTGTGCCATTTAATAAAATAAATCCAGTCCTGTACTTAATTAAATTATGCCATGTATGTTATGATAACCTCTCCAGTGTAGGTTATGTGATTACCAGACAGGGAGATGAAAAAAGAAAAATGTTTATTTATTTCTTCTTAATTGCAAGTGACTAATTGTTGTTGCAGGACAACTGATTGAGTGGAGCGTCGATGATTGCTTGAGGAAGTCAAGATTCATACTGGGTTGTAGCAGTTGTATTTTTGAATTATGTATTTTGTGGAGAAGATCCTGTGATCTCTGCAAGTGACTAATTGTTGTTGCAGGACAACTGATAGAGTGTAGTGTCAATGATTGCTTGAGGAGGTCAAGATTCATACTGGGTTGTAGCAGTTGTATTTTTGAATTATGTATTTTGTGGAGAAGATCCTGCGATCTCTGCAAGTGACTAATTGTTGTTGCAGGACAACTGATAGGGTGGAGTGTTGATAATTGCTTGAGGAGGTCAAGATTAATACTGGGTTGTAAAAATGGTACTGGAAATTAGAAAAGCTAGAATTTTTGCACCAATGTCTCACATTCCCATATTCTAGCAATCTCACCATACCATGCATGCTGAACATTTTCTTCCATCAATATTATAATTAAGAAGGCCATATTTCCAGAACCATTACTTATTTATTACAATTTAATATTTGGTTTTGTTTACTAATTTAAACTAGCCATTGCCGCCATTGGCAACCCTAATAAGTAAACATAAACATCTACATAATATTATTTTATTTATTCATAGGTTTTATTTGAATAGTTCATAAAATTACAATTTTCTTCTACAAAATTGTTTTCTAGTTTTTCAATAAATTCTCTAAGTAATAACATTTTTTCATCCACTAGCAGGTATTTTAATTGATTCATGATTTGCAACCTTCAAAATATCTTAAGTTGTACATATAAAAATATCCATATAAAATTATTGTTGGTTTTTAAGTGTATAATATTCTTGTTATTTTCTATTGTTAAAATGCTTTTTTCACCAAAGGTATTGCAATATTTTCATAAAAATACATAATATAGCAAGCATTGATTTTTACTTTTTTGTGACATGTATCTTTTTCTAAAATTAATATTTTATGAAGTAATGCTATGTACAGTTTAGTAATTTGTATTTTCAGTTTCACAATGATGAGCAGGATCGCAGGCATCATATTTTTCCTTTTTCTCCAAAGCTACATTGTGATTATTTTTCTTGCGACATTAACAGCATCACAACACATAGTAAAAACTTTTTCTCTAATTGAAAATGACTC